>CAIGQZ010032266.1:4294323-4306690 GCA_903798205.1 Danio tinwini | reverse complement strand
ATGTGTGTGTAAAAGTATGTCTATGTAACTAACTCACGCTCCCAATGCTGGTTGATGAAATAACTCATGTGACATTCCCCAGCTCTGTTTTTTCAGCTCTTTACAATCATTCTGACCAACCATTGACTCTCAGCTCATAACCCTCGGCATGTGACTTCCACAGGCAGGCAGAACAGTGTGGTGTGCATGACATACACAGCCACTCTCTGTCACAATCACAAAGTGGCCGTTTATCTGAACAGTTGACTGAGGCATATATGAGTTCTACTTATTTGGCAAGCTCAGTACAATATTGGACGCCACATAATAGGCAGTCAACAGGTTTTGTGGCTTTAAATTTGTGAGCTGTGGTGTAGTATTTATCTTTAATAATGGTCTGATAAAGACTCCGTTGAAGGAATACTGATGTATTGTCCTGTATATACCATCAATTGAAAACTGCATGTCCTGGATTAGATGGAGGAGACCACAGCTAAACATTTAACTAGCAGTTTGTAAATTGTGCTGTTGTTTGTGAAAGTCTGTTTCTGCATTTTTTTAAACACAAGATAATGTCACTCACTTTCTCTGAATGATGATTTTATATCTCACAGTGTAAATTTGTTGTTACATTATTGCTCAACATTTTATTTAGATTAAGTTCCTTTTTTATAAGATAAAAGCATTTTCATTCAAAAAGATATGTAAAATTAATAGTTGAGAAATACATTACAAGAGATTTTAACATTATTTTAATGTATGTTTTACTTCCTATTAATCAAATAAAGCCTTAAAGTTGAAGTAGGCGATTGTCTTCAGAAACATTGTTTGTTGTGCTGGTTGAAAGTCTGTTCACATCCCAAAAGTATTGATTGAAGTAAATTATCTAAATGTACTGTATTATGTATTTTTATAATCTGGGTAAGGCATAGGACTAAAAAATGTTTGTCCAATTAAAATTTGTTGCACTGATAATTCCCATAATTCTAATAAGTAGCCCAAACTGTCTGTCAACAAATGTAGCTGTTTACGCAGACAGATCCTCTGTTTGAGCATGGATGCAAGTTCACTTGCACACCAGAGAAAAACAGCAGTAAAAACAAATGCTGAATCAAAACTTTTTAAAATCCTGAATGAATATTGGCGTTACTTTTGCATGCTGGAGGAAGGATGACACCATGGCTGAATTATTTCTTTAAGACAGGTAATGATATGTTTTAAATGTATTTTAGTAGCGCAAAGCTGATGTAGAATGTGAAATCTTTCAGGGAAAGATTGATGTGACTACTTTTTATTTCATAAGGGACATTTTACAGCATTGATAATGTAGATTTTATTTAGTTTAACAGCTAAACATAAATAAATAGACCTATTCCGCCTAGCCTGCTTTACTGAGGTGAAGTTGGTTTTGTATTCACATTGGTTCATTTTTGAGCAATGACAGCCTGTGACGCTCTCTCTCTATTGTTTACCATGCTACTTTGAATATTCGGTCTGAAATAGCATGTACTGTAAGTATGGCTTAGTAGTAAGTGTAACTCCTGCCCGCCACTGGCCAACCTAGTAGTCACTTTAGAAAGTGCGTGAGAAAGTGAGACCAGCGATCCTTGCATGCATGAAATTTTACACATAATGACTAGTTTTGCTTGCTACACAACTGAAAACGTGCAGGATATAATACAGTTTTTTTTTTTTGGAATTATAGTATTATAAACTATTATGAAGTTTTTTATTTGACAAATGACATGATCTAGTGGGTTGTCTACTGTCATCTTTATGGTGCACGTTCGTGATTTCAGGTGGTGTGGCTTAGGACAGCAGGGGAGGGATTGTGTTTTCAAAGCTATTATGCTAGCGATTATCATTTTGGCAGATCACCTTCTGCACCTTTAAGGATATATCACAGCAGAACATTTTCAACATTGATCGTTAAATTTTATTTCAAACAACAAAATAGTTTTAGTTGAATTCCTTTAGCTGTAGTTAACAATAATAAGCCTTGTTTTATTGCTGCTACACCCTCCAGTAGCTAAAGATCTCGCAGAGCTGTTGACGTTTAAAGTCATATGCTTTGTGACTTGATACATGATAAACTGGATTTATTAGTGCCATCTAAATCTTGTTGAAACCATTTTGCTCCGCTAATTAAACACAGTGACATTGCTGCTCTGGCAGTGCAGATTCATTCTGACATTCTTTGCATCCGACATATGAGGCTCTTTAATGTCTCTACCCTCTCCAGGCTCAATGCCTGTCATGGTCCGGTGAGTAAATAATCAGCCCATGTTGTTTGTTCCCCTTGTGCACTTCATTTAATTGTATAATGGCTTTTTACCAGTGTTTTGTGTGCTCTTTTGACAGGTCTGTTGGAAAGCAGCATGCGCCTGAAGCCTCACGAGGCTCAGAGTTACAGGAAGAAAGCTCTATGGGTGTCCTGGATCTCCATTGTGGTGACGCTTATCCTGGCAGTGGCAGGTTTCAGTAAGTTCATAGTGCTACTTTTCCAGCCTATATGATGTTCAGCTATTGTTGAGGTTAGAACTATAGTCACCCACAGACCGCTCACAGTCTAATGCATTTTACCAAGCGGCAACCTCCCGCTCTCCCTCGGGAAGCCCATACGGAAGTAACTGAAACTGCAATTCATCGAAATTCCGCTAGTCCTGGCTCCATAATAGAGCAAATTTCTATTGAGCCCACTGTTAAAATGGCCAACTTTACAGCAGAAAAAAAGATGTTTACAGCCTGGTACAAAGAAAGATTTTGGTTCATATAGCTAATATTACCCTTCGTGACAACTGTGAGGGGGGTGAATTTTTTTATAACTCACCCATTTCCTTTATATTAGGTTATATTACTTTTGCATAATTGAGGGCGTGGCCACTTGAGTGACAGCTAGCTCTCACTGGTCGCTGTCACGTCACCTCAGCTGATTAGCTGCTGATCTCGGCATATTCATCGTATTTTTGTGTTGTTTTATGTGGCTTTACACAGCCAGTTTTGGATTTGTTTCTTGCAATTATCAGATGATATGGCATGCTGTGTGCACTTAATTGTGCTCACAAACCATTCACATGGCCTCCGTTTTCCAGGTGAGTGAAATGATATACCATCTCTATAAATGTATTTGTTTTATTTAAGATCATTTATCATTTTTAATGTTCTTTAGACCTGCAATGCACTCCAGAATCTGACAGATTTATTAGCTGTAGTCTCTAGAACAGTCATCTAAAGCGTTGTCATACAATTCTGCCTGGATTTCATCAATAGCCCTGCATTTACTAACACAGACTATATAGACTGTTTGGAAGTAATTTGCACTTTCCTCCAGTTGAAAAACGTCATAAGAACCATGCTTATAGTGGCTCAATGTGTAATACATTGAGCCACTAAGCATTGTTATGACGTTGCTTATGAAACAGTGTTTTTAAAAGTCTAAACACTTTATAGATATAGTGTACAACCAAGCACATGTGGTCAGAACACAAACGAGTCGCAGGTAATAAAGTATTAAATGTTTCTCATGCGTCTGTAGCTCCGCTCACGTTCCGCCTCTTTGCCCTTGTATGGTATGCCTCGGTTGGTGCAATGACACGGTAACAAAATGGTGACGGTTGGCCACGCCTACTGGTATAAACTACTTCATAAACCTGAAAATTCCAAGCTCCAGTCTGATTGGCTAACAGAAGTATACTCAATGTGCTCATTTTGAAAGGAGATTTTCAATCAATTAGCTTAAACATCAAGATTTCTGATATTCAAAGCACCTTTTTAAAGTGGCACATAGGGTGTGTAAGTGTTGAAATAAAGTGTCATTTAAGGCATGTTTTTAGCAAGATGAGGAAATGTATAGACTTGCATTTTGAGTTTTACCTTTATTTTAGTCTTATTGGAGGGTTTGCTGTTGTGGTGAAGTGTTGAGTATGTGTTGAGTAAGTGTTGAGTAACGTAACTGTCCTTAATATAAACAGCTATGGAAGTGTCATGGTTATTACCAGTATTATCTTTAGGCTTTCAATAGAGAATGGGAATCTATGTTATATTGAGTTATGAGTCAATACAAACCAATGCAAATCAGTACAGAAAAAGCAGACTGTTTTATAGTTCCACTTTTAGAAAAACATCTTACAAACACTCATAATAAAATGGACTAATGTATGATTATAATAATAAAAAAACAGGCTTTGTGTGTCTGAGAAGTGGAAAATGTTAATTGCATAATATTCGCTCTCCATCACTAAAGTGGAACTAGAGAAGCCGAGCACGAATGGATTGGATCAAATAAATCAATGAGCTTATCCATACGTAACAGGGTATCAAAGAGTTTTCGTGAGAAAAAAAACATCTTTATTGTGAGAGCTTATTGTGAGGGCTTACAATTGCATATATATTTGCAAACCAAATCATATATTATAGATTAACCTATAGAGATCAATGGGATCCAAATTCCCAGAATGCATTGAGCTGTGATGACACATTTCTCATTCTCTATACCTAACATTATGTGTGTAAAGAAAAGTGCTTGACAGTTTGGAATCACATCTAAATAACCCAACTGAATCATGTCTGAATAAACCAAATTAATCATGTTTGACAAAGAGCTAATGATCATGTAAAACGTATTTGAGTTGTGCTAAGGCTAAGCTTTTTTATGACTCTGATTGCTTATATTTTGTACCTCCATTCACAGGTTAGGTACACCACAATGACATTTTTTCATGCCACTTTGTTATTGTGGTATAATGGATTTAAGATGACCCATCTAAAGACCATTAACACCTCTATATAGTTTACGTTGTTCTGAAACAGAAACTACAATTGATACCGCTTTGCTGTTTCTACTTGAAACACAATGTCAAATTTATACCATTGGTCATCGTGCACCTGTTTATAGCATTCCACTCAAATCTGCCTTCCTTTGAGTTGGAGAAACCATAGAACCAGAGTCTCTGTAATTCTGATGCACTGTAGAAAACAAACTCCTCATATGTGTGAACATACCTTGCAATAAAGCTCTTTCTGATTCTTTCTGATTCTGATTGTTATGGTTTTCTCTGTAGCTGTTGTATAGGAAGTATCACTGTTATATATATATATATATATATATCATATATTGTGATAAAACCGGGTTCAATAGTCTGCTGGGCTCAGATTGATTCTCATCATAAGCAAACTGCAAGCTCATTTTAAAGCAGTTTCATCTTTGTGTGAGTGTTTTGTTGCAGATTCAAGTCTGATTCACATTTTCATACAGTCTATGCCTAAATGAACTGAACTAAGAAGCTGAAACAACTGTTACAAATAGGCAGGTGTGAAAATGCCCCAAAGGCACAGTCCAGGCAATTTGAGACTCTTCCTGTATAAGTGGGCTGTTCTTGGCCAAACGAAACTGCAATGTGGACCAGACCTTATGCTGCTCAGTTAAAGCCATGGCGATGTGAGACTAGCTTAAACAGGCAGTGGCATCCATCAGGATGGCAGCTAGTTGAGGCTAGAACTGGCAGAGGCAGATTGTAGAAGTTCAGATGTCGACTAACAGAACTGTGCCTGTTGTAGGTGATAAGAGCCGGAAGTTGATGAGATTTTTATTTCAGTATATTGATGTACTGAAACAAAATATTGAGTAGGGGCAGGGGCTTTGCTTTTGCACATAATTCTGTCATAGCAAACTAATGGTAAAGGGACGTGGTTAAGAATATTGATGCAGTTGCTATGAAAGCCATCATCGCCACTCCAAATGTGGAAGAAAATGGTCAGACTTTGATTCGAGATTATTAAAACATTTTTTTTTGTCAGCGGATTTACTTGCATGGATATTCAATTAAGAATAACAATGTTAGCTAGCATAAATTGTTCATTTTGATTTCACACAAACACATATTAGTTCAACTTTAAACATGTTATTGTATTTTTCAGATTGTCTTAAAAACAGTTATAAAAAGAAATAAGTCTTTATTTATTCGTTTTGTTATAATTTTATATTTGAAGTAAAACCACAACATCAACAACAACAACAACAACAACAAAACATGTTCTACAAAGCTTTTTAAAAAAACATTAAAAAATGTGTATATTCTAATATGAATACCATTATCTTTTTAATAAACATCATGATTATAAATATTTCTTATACACATTTAGGAGGGAGCCCCTCTCAATGGGATCATTGCATTTGGGGCTCTCTGGTATTAAAACATTCTTGACGTTAGTGTTTTACTGCAGCTACTCATAAGTTTGAGGCAACACACAGTCAAGGAATGTTGCTTCTTTTAAAGCAGGCATAGCATTTGTGCAGCAGATCCTCATTTTAAAATGTCAAAGCTTTCTGACATCTCTACAGTAGATTTGAGGATTCACTAGCAGCCTAGTTCCTTTGATGCTTTTTCTGTCTTCACGCTCTTGATTTAGAGCTAACAAGGATGGGAGGTATTTGACATGCATTTTACCATTACAGTGAACGGGCTTTCTATCAAAATTACACAATGCATTTAGAAACATAAGTATATATTTAGATAAATAATTTTTGCTCATGCTCTTAAAGGAAGCAAAGGAGAAGCTAAATGTAAAAAGGTTTAAAGCATGTTTCAGTATTTGTCTGCCAGATGATGATCATGACTCCCCATAGTCTTTGTTCCTGCCAAGGTTTTGTCCTTATTTTACCTCAGCATCCTATTTATTTCTTGCCAATTTGCCTTTGTCTCATTCGCTAAAGGCTGTAAGGCATAATTCTGCATAAAGCTTATTTGAAATTCTATATTTTGTATAAAAGCACAGGTTAATTAAATTGAGGAGCAAAACAATTTGAGGATGTAGCTGACAGAAATTTACAGCAGATTTATGCTCTGTCTTAAATGAAGGAGAAGAGCAATTTTTATCCCAGAAAGCTTGAGCTTTTGTAATAGAAAAGCTTTTGTTTGCAGTCATATTTAACTACAGCTTTTAAACAGACACATACAACGCAATACTATTTTACACACACACTTTTATTATGTCATGCCTGCCTATTTATAATCTTTATTTCGTAATGTGAAATGCAATACAGAAGAGGAAGTTGGCATTTGCCTCATATGAAGCGGACAGTGTGTTTATCACGAGTTGTCAGTGATGATCTGCATGGTTGTTTGACATTCAACATGAGAATAGTCACTGTGTTATCCGAGACCATGAACTTTCCAAAAGCTACAAAAGCTGTTTTGAATTCTTCGTCGACTGTGACTTCAGTTTGTACCAGCCAATTTTCTCTGCCTCTATAGCTTTAATTTGCGTAAATCCCATGGCTCATCTGTGCACGAGCAGTTTGAAAGTCTCATGCTGAAACAGCATGTTTGACTCGTCCTCTGTGTTTTGTAACAGATAATGTGGCAGCAGTCACTAGACTGTCACTGTGATATGGCAGTCACATTCTCAGTGGAAGAAATCTTTCTTCACTGAACAGACATCTAGACTTGTGATGCCAGCAGTGAGGGGCTTGTGACCATATTTTGATTCTCAGAAGAACAACCGTTGTCATTGTTTTCCCTGCTTTTGTGGTTTAGCCTGAATACTTACATTTCTAATAGAACTGGGAAAGGATATTCCTTGCAGTATGTTCACAGAGGAAAATATGGGGTATAATATATGTTCTGCTAGTGCATCTTGTTTGACAAGCCCAGAGGTTTATTGAGGCTTACAGCAGGAACTGTTTGCTTCTGACATTCATTCTAACACTTGGCTGCTGCAGAGACAGTCAGTAACACTTTATAATAAGTTGTGGAGAAATGATTAGCAAACAGGCAGGAGTAACTGCTCATGGTCAGTATAAAAGGCTTACTTGCTTAAAAAAAAATTTTCACCCATTTTATTAACTTTTTTCTAAAAAAAAAAAACTTAAATTCTTATCACTGAGGTCTTTTCTTAGAAACAACTACCAAATGCACAAAGTGCAGCATTTCTAGGTCACAGATCAAACCAATCAGTGCTCCTGGGTGAATTATACTTCAACATATATTTACATATAAACTAACATAAACTGACATTTTGATTCATTCAGAATAATATTTAAAGTTGCAGTAGGTGATCTGTGACAATGCTAACTGGCTAGCATAAATCTCTGGAACACAGTCCCACCCCTGCCATCCAAAGGTGCGCCTCCTAAAATACAAGCGCGCGCACCTTAAAGATGACAGCAGAACCCTCACTCAGTGACTAGTGCTTGGTCGGCGGCGTGCAGGAATTACATTCATTGCTAAGCCATACTTATATGCTATTTCAGAGCGAATATTCAGAGTAGCATGGTAAACAATATAGGGAGCTCGTCACAGGCTGTCATTGTTCAAAAATGAACCAATGTGATGTGAATATAAAACCAATTTCAGCAGGCTAGGCGGAATAGCGTGATTTACTGATGTTTTGTTGTTGAAACTAAATAAAATCTACATTATGGATGCTGTAAAAGGTACTTATAAAACTGAAAATAGTCACATCCATCTATCGCCGGAAGATTTCAGTGGCTGAACAATACTTCTGTGCATTTAGCTCATTTGTAACAACAACATCTACATCAGCTTTGCGTGAAGCTAAAATAGATTTAAAACAGAACATGTCCAACAGAAATACTTCAGCCATGGTGTCATCCTTCCTCCAGCGTGCAAAAGTAACTCCAATATTGATTCAGGATTTTAAAAAGTTTTGATTTAGCATGTTTTTACCATTTGCACGCTCTCTCTCTCTCTCTCTCTCTCTCTCTCTCTCTCTCTCTCTCTCTCTCTGGATTTGCTGACAGTCAGTTTGAGCTACTTATTGGAATTATGTGAGATGTCGACACAACACCATTTAATTGGATGAACATTTTTTAGTCTTATGCCTTACCCAGAATATAAACATATAAATATAAATATATTTAGATCATTTACTTTAATCAATACTATTGGAATGTGAAGAGACTTACAACCAGCACAACAAAAAATGTTTCTGAAGACAATCACCTACTGCACCTTTAACATGAATAAAACAAAAAATTAAGTAATAAATCGTACATTTCAGTGTAGTATGTTCTCATATTTTAAATAAAAACACTGAAGAAAAGACATGTTAGGGAAGTATTTAGGTGAAAATGGCTTAAGCCTTTAAGATTTTTGTCTGTGTAATTATATACCATATATATGATGATTTTTAGAGGGAAGTTGTAGCGTCCACTTCAATCTTTAGTAGTTAAGCTGAATTGACTAGCATAAAAATGCATTATCATCCTTCCCTAATTTAATTGTCAGTCTTACTTGTGATTATATTTGACTGTATATAACAGGGCTTCTCAAAGTCCGGACTCCGGCTCAGATATAGATAGCAAGACCATGCGTAAAGGATTCAACTTGTAGATATCCTTAATTGATAAATGTATAAACCTTGTAAATCAACTGTTTAGTTGTTTGTATATTTGTAAAAAAAAAGAAGAATATGAGTCGAAATAAAAGGCAAAATATTCAATGTTTTCCTGCGTGACGTGTTGTCATGACATCTAGTGATCACATGAGTCTTCACATGATCAAGCAGGCTAATCGTGCTCACGCCTGCTTTAACACACCACAGCAAATTGATCCTTTGAATGGATGAAGATGTCGGTCTCATGAAAAAGAAAACTTGATGAAGAGAATAGTTGAAAGTTGAATGGACAGATAAGTATGTGCTTTTTGCCACAAGCCAGCACAAAGACTTTTTAATGCCCACACCTAACCCTACCCCTCACAGTGACGTCACTAGGTCCATTGAGTGCATTGTGTCTGACACTGCATCTCTGGGATATGCAATCTCAGCTTGCATCATCATGGCTGCATCCAGATACTATTGGTTATTTTTGGCCTACTTTTTGTTGTGTTTTGTACAAACATGCACTTATATTAGTGGTTTTGCCACATTTGCCACAATGCAAATGGCACCTTATTTAAAGAAAAATAAATAGTGTTGACTTGTAATGCATGTTAGGGATGTTTATTAAAAACAAGTTATGTAATATCAATTGTTCCAGACCTTAATACAAATTTAAATTTAATGTAGACATTGAGAACCCCTGATATATAATATATAACATGTGTAGAAAGATTAATAAAGTTAATTATGTGTTTCTTTGACAATTAAAAAGGAATTATCAACATGCAGATGTCACAGATGAGATATACAATCATGCAACGATTATACAAAAATGCTGTTGTTTCAGGTTCTAGTAGAAGGTTTAAATTGTCAAGAAAACACTTCAGACCCCAACATCAGATTGCTAGCACTTACAAATGATTGATGAAATTGTAGTCTTAAGCAGGATTTACCCATAACCCCATGTCTTATTAGTTCCACCTTATTACTTTTCACAATGTTATGCAGTGATCAGCAGAAGGACATGACATTTTATCTCTGCTTTCATCAGTCATTGTCATGAGCTGTGCTTTAATATCTCTGTCCAGCAATGACTGCACTGTAAGCTCTTATATTGTTTTCTGCTCAGGTTATACAGTAGGTTTCTTTTTCATATAACTATGATCAGATGTTTTCAGCTGCTTCTTTCTCTCTGTTGTCTTTGTTGCATTTAACACATATTTAAACTAAATGTCACTCACAGCAATGCAGATTGATTTTTGTTCTATACTAATGTTTTTTTGTAAACTGCCGTAAGGACATTTCCAGTTTATTTTTACTTTTAGTCAAAAAACGAAAAAGGTTTTGCCATGAGGTAAATCATTTGTACTTTGTGTGCATGCCTGTATGTAATGACCATCAGTGTTTTTTTTAAAAAACAAAGGCTTCTGAATTGCATATCTCTATTCCTGTGTTAATTGACAAAAAATTGAGAAAGCAAAAAAAGCACTTGTCAGAAAGCTTGTTAGAGTTAGCAGTAGTTACTAAATCAGAGCTTAATGATGAGTCAGTGCTTTTATACTATTATGCTGTTGTTGTTATCCATGCTTTGTGTTTTAAACAACTTGCAGTGTTTAGTAATGATTAAAGGCATAGAAATATTCATATCTTACAGATGGTCTGAGATAAAGCGCAGCAACTGCCAGAATTAAATCAGGATTTTTTTACTGGCTAAATGCCAGATACGTGTTCAGAGAACATTTGCCTTTTATGCAAATGATTGTCTCTTTTGTTCTTTCAGTGTCACCTTCCTCATACTGCAGGAGCTACATTCACTATATCCACACTTTAACATTTCTGTTATGAACAGAATGCTGATCTTAGAAAAGAACATAGATCGGTTATTTCTTCTATGAAACATTTGTATTGTAATGTACTGTTCCAAATACAAGACATTATAAAGAGGCAGATAATGCACAATATCATTATTCAAGTAGTCTATATAATCATACGTAGCACATTTTCAGAATTAGCTAAAAAAAATGTTTGGAAAGTATAAAAACAAATAGATAAAAATATTTATATCAATACCTTTTTATTTCAATGACAGTAGTCAGATATATTATAATAACATCACATCATTTCTAATAGATTTGAATGAGTACATGAACATCAGATTTTCATTCCTGAAAATGAACAGTGAATGTGTGTTTATCATTTTCACATGAAGAACATTTACACTACCGGACAATCGTTTGGGGTCTGTGTGATTTTTAAATGTTTTAAAATAAGCTTCTCTTACGGTGGCCGAGAAAGCTTAACGCGCTGCAATTTAAGAAAGCTCATGCATTTACAAAAAACACCAGCAAATAAAGAAACAATCTTTATCAATTTGACAGCACACGTGTTGCAAATTGGTCACAACACAAACAACTGAAGAAACGCACTGCAATTAGTCACAACACTTGCAAATATCCAAGTAAAACAACAGGAAAAATGTTTTAAGGGGACCCAAAATCATGACGGACCCTGCTGAGATATACATGTATTATTAAGCCGTGACTGTTGCTCAGTGAAGTGATCGCTGGTCTTTGAAAGGTGAATTGTTTTTCGTTTATTTTAATATCCTGATTACACGACATAACAACACATCCCTACCTCAGCAGGGTCCGTCATGTTTTTGGGTCCCCTTGAAACATTTTCGTTGTGTTACGTGGATATTTGCAAGTGTTGTGACCAATTTTCAGCGCATTTCTTAAGCAGTTTGTGTTGTGACCAATTTGCAGCGCGTTAAGCTCTCTCGGCCACCATATTCTCCTGCTCACCAAGGCTGCATTTATTTAATCAAAAATACAGTACAAAATGTAAAACTGTAAAAGGTTGTTGCACTATAAAATAACTGTTCAAAAGTAGTTTATAATTTAATTTAATAATTTATTCCAGTGATATTCAAGATTAATTTTCAGCTTCATTACTCCAGTCTTCAGTCACATAATCCTTTAGAAATCATTCTAATATTAATTATTATTATTATTATTATTATTATTATTATTATTATTATTATTAT
>CAIGQZ010032266.1:4274322-4289499 GCA_903798205.1 Danio tinwini | reverse complement strand
AGTCTGGTGATCCATTTGCAGTGAAGGGAATAACAGCGCTATAAAAATGGCATTACTAACGGTGCTACTTTTTCATTAACAAGTAATTAAATTAATTACTTTTTCCCCGTTACAACGCTGTTACTGTTACTGACATAATAAAATGCTTGTTAATATAATTGAGATCACTGAAGAGGTTTTCATGCGAGCAGCATTTCTTTCAGTCATAGGACCTCTCTATCTCTAGGGTGTGTTTGTTCAGGGCAGGGGCGGGACACATAACCAACCAGTGATGATGATTGGTGTGTCTGTGAACGTGGTGTAACTGAGAATGTGATGAGTGGCTTAGATAGAGTACTTTATTATCGTTTGCCAATCAGAGGCAGAGTAATGCAAGCGTTCACACACAAGCACATGCAGTCAGTCGAATTCACCAGCGACAGGAGTCAGAATGATTGCAACCCCAAGAGTAATTCTAATCTAATGAAGCATCTTAAGTCTTGTGAGTTGTGGTTTGTGAAATATAAATACCTAAACTTCTAAACCATCTATTGTGTTTTATTGTGCAACTATAATAATGATAATATTTATAATGATATGTTGAATTTGATGGTTGTCTCTAACACTATCCCACAACAACATTAAAGTAGTGTAGTGTACATGTTTTATAAAGTATTTATTTTGTAAATGCAAAATAAAAAGCACTATACAACTTCTAAAACACAGTAACTTTCCCTAGTAGTTAGCTACTTTTATAATTATCTAACTCAGTTACTAACTCAGTTACTATTTGTAAGAAGTAATCATTTGAAATTTGGTTTTAAATTAATTTCTCTGCCTACTCTTATGATGCTTTCCCCCACCCAAAAAGTTCAGTATTTAGTTATATTTTATTTTTGTTATTTTTCTTGTGGACAGCAATGCATCGACTGCCAAATTAGAGGTTTTACCTTAACATGGTTTACAAATATGATAATGCCCATTGTTTATATACCAGTAAAACTGGCATTGTCCTCATCCAGAGGCAACCATATTTTCCTGCTGTATACTCTTCTGGTCTGTGGGTCTATGTGTTCTCTCACTGTCAAACTCAAAGGTAGTGAAAATCACCTAGTGGAAGCTGCTGTCCATGGTTCTGAATTTCCCTCTGGCTACTGCATTTAAGACAGCCTAGACTAAGGTTAAATGATGTGTTTCCGGTAAATCTGCACAGAGAGTTGCATGAAGTTGAAAAATGACAAGCACAAGAACAATTTCAGTTTTGAGCAATAATTAAAGCCTATGGTCAGAACATCTTTTGTTCTACAACACTGAAATTGTGGCTAAATATAACAAGGTATATGATTTAAGAATGCATGAAAGGACTATGCAGTCTATTTCACCTGAACTCCTGCTCATGTTCAGAATCAGATGTGGACAGGAGCAGCTGCTGCTCTGGTGGCCTCAGACGTGTGTTCATGTAAAGCACACGAACACACACACTGAGCAGGTGCTCCTGAAACACATCAACTCATCAGGTCAGCTTTCATCCTGAGCCTCAGTCTCCAAGCAGCAGTAATTAAGAGGGGAAAATGATATTGAAGGGGTCATGAATTGTCTTTTTGTTTATTTTTTTTTACTGTTGCTGTCCTTTATTGACCAGAACACACTGTTTGAACATATGTTGTGGTTTGTATATTAAAAGTAAACACCCAAAATATCCCAAGGTTGGAAAGGATGGCTGTGTCTGCTTACACTTCTACATGTATGTTTGACAGGCTTTGCTTTTCATAGATGGACACTGTTGTGATTTAAGAAAAAAATGCATAACACAAAATGATCTGTGATTGCCAGGAACCCTCCACAACCTGTCATTTTGGCAGTTTAGCTTTATTGTAAGCTGTTTATAGACTAACAAGAAAGCTTTCAGTTCTGAAACTTACATAATTTTTTTGGAGTACAATGACAGCTTATATGTTTAAAGATCAAGGGAATTTAGATTTTACAGTTCATGAACCCTTTAAAGATGACTTCCCCCAGTCTTTTATATTTGGTCAGAAATAAGTTATTTGTTTTATAATTCCTTTAAAATAAAAATAAAAAATAGTGACTGTGGGACTTTTGTTACTTTGCTAGCTTAAGTAATCCACACACCATTGACATGGTTTTTGCGTTGGGCCTGTACGTTTGGCTGACAAAGTAGACTGAAGTTTCTAAAATGATCTATTTAAACAGAATTGTTATTTTTTACAGCAATGTTTTGTAGCAATATTTTGCTAAAAACACTTTAGCTTTCAAGTGCTTTTTAAAGAATTAGTTTTTTTCTGTCTTCTACACTGTCTTTTGGGAAAAAGTACATTTTTGCTCACTGGCAGCCTATGAAGATCATAGCCTGGCGTACAAATTTGTTGCAAAGCTTTCATTATTATTGACTTGTTAAAGCAGATTCAGAATAAATTTTTATTTTAAGAATGAATATTTCAGCTTAACATGCACTTTGATCTTTGAAACTTTTCAAACCTTTTACATTCACTAACAGCTTTATTACACACTACCAGTAGAGACGCTTGAAAATAATCCTCCTGAAAACCCTTGCAATTAAAGCAAAGTCAAAATGCTTGCTTGTTTTTAATACAATTTGGTTTATTTTGTTTATATTTTTATAGTTAGCACTGTGCTGCAGTCTAATAGGCAACTCTGAAATACACCAGAGAGGCATTTGCATAATATGAAGCCATTATATCAATAAAGAAGGTCCTTTTTATTAAAATAGTGGAGATAAATACTGTTTTTGACACCCTGAGAAATGTAAACAGAAACAGGCTGTAACAGTTTTCTGCCATCTACACATAGCAAATTTTGTAGTAAACCTCATTCCAGTGGTATAATTCACCTAACTGTACCCATTGCATATTAATTTATCAATTTTTATTTTATTTCAGCTTCATATGGCAAGTATTTACCATTTAAAACATTTCTCAGATGTATTATTTAGCACCTAAATTTATAATTTTCTGAGTGACATTGATGATTCTTTTCAGTCCTACAGAAATCATTGATTTATACAGTCACCTGAGCACCATTAGGACATTTACATGAGCACAAACACTGACTGGAGTTCAGCTGTGCCGATCCTGTCACATGCTTTTTACACCCACACACCACTTTAAATCTAAATGCCTGGAAGCATACATACATGTCATAAAACTGACTCAGAAATGCTCATCTTGTAGCCTATATTAGTATAAATGTGATAGCGCTCTGCTGCAAAAAGAAGGTGTGGATCTCCTCCTGTTTACAGAGAAAAGGCAGCCAAGCAAATCTGCTCGACCGGCCATATTGGCTGGGAGTCTGTGGTCTCAAGGGGCTCCTGGAAGCCGAGTACAGACGTGAGCTGCATGTGCTGTGAGAGTGACCTCAATAAATCAACCTAGATTAGGGCTCTAGAACCTGGATGCGGTACCACAGAGAGCAGGATGCAGGTCAGACGTGTGGCTTCTCCCGCAGGAGGGAATACCTGGATCTGTGAATAATGCTGGGGATAAAGGGAATTCTGTCTTGATGTGTGGAACAAAGGAGATTTGTCTGGCTCTTGTTAAAATGGAGTGATCAGGATTCAGTTCAAAAAGTCACATTTCATACAATGTATTTTGTATTTTACAGAATAAGTCTTTTTTTATCATTCAAAACATGCTGCAGAAATGTATATAATGTATACGTCAAACAAGCAAATAAAATATTAAATGAAAGAGTTTAAATTTAACAAGTTTATTAATGCTACTGCCCCAATTAAATTAGGGCAGTAGCATCATGATACAACAAACACATAAAGAGACAAATCACTAACAAGCAATATAAAAAGACCAGCATGCTTTATAATAACATCATAAATAATAATATAAAAAAAACACCAATAAGAAAAGACCCATACATTAAAAATTCAAAACTTGCTAAATGTAAGGCTATAAAGCCTTATTGCCTCAGGAACAAAGGTAAATTTATATCTATTAGAAAAACCTTCTTTAAGAGGGCAACAATAGAAAAAAAGGGTGGGAATCATTTCTTATTACACTTTGAATTTTTCTTATCATTTGCTGCTAGACTCCGCAGAGGCAAACCAATAATCTTGGAGCAATTCTTGACTAAGTTTTGAAGGCGATTTTTGTCGGAAAGTGAGGAGAACCATGCAGTATAAAAGGAAAAGCTTAATATTCTCTCAATATAGGTAGTATAAAAAGTTCTCACTATATTTTTTTCTACACAGAAAGAGTTTCCACAACACTTTTTTGAACAAGAAGTGAAGTTTCCAGTGCTGTGCTAGAACTTTATCAAAGAGAGAAATATAATGGTTCGCCTTCACTTATTTAGGCTTGATGTTTATAGTTCTTATAATAAAATATACATTTATTTTGTCCTTGTGCCTACATTGCAGTGTATTGTTGTAGTTACTTTGGTTATTGTTGTAGTTACTTTACTTTAAAAAGTGAGTAAATTCATTGTTACTTAGAACGGTTAATTTGATAAAAGTAATTCATATTATTATGCATATTATTCATTTATTTAATAATTCTAAGCATTTTTTTTAAGTCTAGTAAAACTAAACACAGTGGGTTTATTCACTTTTTAGGCAAAGTCAACTAATCACTTTAAAAGCAATTCGAGTTTACTTATCACTTCTTACAGTGTGTCTATATGTTGACTTTATTTAAAATTACTTTTACATCCTATATATATATATAATTAAGATGCGTATTGCAGACCTTCTGTCTGAAATCACTCTTTTACAGAAATGATTCATTATTTTTCTTGGGGGTGCATTATTTCCAGTAGTTAATAAACCTGATAAACCTATTATTAGCTGATAAACCTGTTGGCAAAATATTGTGTGGATTATTAGTTTACTTCATGAATGTGCAAAGGATCTTACTCTTCCTGGAATAATAATTCTGCTAATACTGCATAATCCTGATTCATTGAGGTCTGTGTTTGGGCTAGTTTTTATCACTTTAATTTATTTTTTTTTTTTTTGAGAAAGGGTTTCTGAAAATCGAATTAGAAGAAACATAATTCAGCGAATTGTCAGGCCCTGTAGGTGCATTTATGAGCTTCTTTATTCAACAGTGCTCTCACCCACAGAGCACATGATTTGAGTATCCTTATAAGACCTGCACCATATGATGATCATGTTTCATTTGAAGCTCTGCTGTTTCTCTTAATTTAATGGCAGTGCCGATGAGCAGTACCGAGGGGTAGGAGTGCAGTAAACTCCCCTCTGCATGTGGCAAATGGCCTGCCGCTGTAGGTAGTGAATTATTAAAGACAACATATTGCAGCAGAGTCGAGGAAGAGAATTGTTGTGATAGCCAGTGTCCCTTAATATACCCGAGCTTGAGGAATTAGCATTTTTTTGCATGGCAATAGTTAATTTTGTGCTTTGCAGACTCTATTACATTGTTGATTATTGATGTATATTGGGAGGAGAGGTGACTATCTTGACTCTTGCGATTACATGAGCTTGTTATATATTGATATTCTCTAAGGATTATTGACTTTTCCAAAGTGGCGCTTTATGTGGCATCCATAAAATTGATTTCAAATATATTACAGTAGTTAGTGAGACACTGGCTACTAATTCACCCAGTCATTCACAGTTTCCTTTAGAACAACAAATTAGCCATAAAGTTGTGCCATAAATAAGTTAACAATTAATCCCTGCAAAATCTTAGATCACTATTTTAAAGGTATATAAAAAACAATATTAATTTATATACCTGTAAACCATTTCTTTCCTCTGTAGAGCATTAAAAGCTTAAACTGTGGTCTTCTGTGATTTAGAAAATGCAGATCAATGGCTAAAAAATGATGTCTGCAAAATTGTTGCAAACAATTTATATGTGTTAAACAAGCAAATAAAATTTTGTAATGTTCAGCTTAATTTGCTTGTTTGTATTTAGCTCAAATAAATAGTTTACAACCACTGAAAAAAAAAATTGTAAATCCAAAGGATCATCTTTGAATCATTTTTTCAGTGTACAGGCAAAGATGCACAAAATGAATACCCTTGACTTCTAATGATGCACTGAGGTAATGAAGCAAAATAATAAATGCTAGAAACACGTCTGGGGCAGCACGGTGGCGTAGTGGGTAGCACGGTGGGTAGCCTCAGCTGGGTCAGTTAGCATTTCTGTGTGGAGTTTGCATGTTCTGGGTGCTCCGGTTTCCCCCACAGTCCAAAGAAATGCGTTATAGGTGAATTGGGTAAGCTAAATTGTGTGTAGTGTATGTGTGTGAATGGGATGTATGGATGTTTCCCAGTGATGGGTAGCAGCTGGAAGGGCATCCGCTACATAATACATATGTTGGATAGGTTGGCGGTTCATTCCGCTGTGGCAACCCCAGATTAATAAATGGACCAAGCCAAAAAGAAAATGAATGAATGAATGAATAAATGAATGAATAAATGAATGAAAAACACGTCTGGTAAAACAGACTCACAAGTGAGCTACAGATTATACAGTGGTAAAGTTTGGCAGTATATATGTCAAGCCAATTAAGGGAATTGAATCGGAGGCATGATTTCTACCATGGCTTTTTTGTGCTTCTCCTGGATGCTGTAATCAAACAGCAGGACACCATGTGTGAGTTTACCTCATTATGCATCAGAAAGCATGCACTTCAGGCTATCATGCACATGCTCATGACTGCTTGCCCAGGCTATTTTAAGGTAATAATGTTGTAAATAATGATCAGTTTACTGCACAGTCCCTTTTATTTAGTCTGACGCCATGCGCGTTAATTTAGTTTTGCCTATAATTGTTTTTATGACTCTCAAAGAAATAGTGTGCATTAACTTGCACTAAATGAACCACAGTTTCTGCTTTCCTAAGGGTGAGTAAATTAACAGCAAATGTTTATTTTTGAGTAAACTATTCCTTTAAGTATACAAAGAAACTCTGGTATATGTCAGTTCAGTGCTTTTAAACAGTTCTCCCTTTTGAAATCTGATCAACAGAAAGCAGCAAATTTAGCTTTTTGTTGCACTGAAAGCAGTCTTTGCCCTTCTTTAAAATTCACAGCACACACAGTCTTACAACAGGGCGACATCCACAGTCAGCTCCGCTCCTCTGAGACGGGGATTAGCGTGATGAAAAACAGGAGCGGAGGCCATTATCAGCCTGAAGCACTGAGAGAGGGCTTCTCCCATCATTTCTCATTCATTACAAAAGGTCATTTACAATCTTAGTGCCATTCTGTAGAGTTCATCTTGGTTTTTTTTTTGTGGAATGAAAATACTGCTTCAACAGTTCATTGGCCAGTGCAAGGTTATTGTTTTGAAAATGCTCAAACAATGTAAAGTTTAATTAAAGATATTGTCTTCCACAAAAATCATCATTTACTTATCGTCATTGCCTCATTGAGGAAAGAACAGGTTTGAAGTAAGACCATTCTTTTTTTTTTCAGTGTAAATAACAATAATGGAAACACTTAAAGAAACAGTTCACCCAAAAATATCTAGATTTTTTTTTAACTGTGGTTTAATTCGTCACGGTTAATTAATCAAGGCATCTCAACCGCATTTCTGCACGGAACAAAACTGCTGCAACCTTTTTTTTTTGTGAAGTTTTTTCCTCGCCACTGTTGCCACTGGCTTGCTCGGATTAAGACTTGTTAAGCTGCCGTGACACAATCTACATTGTAAAAAGCGCTATATAAATAAACATGAATTTAATTAAATTAAACTAAACAAAGTTATGCCATCTGTGCGCTAGGTTAAAGTTCTGAGCTTGTACACAGAAGCTAATAAGTATGCACACTGGATTAACTATGGCTAAGGTTATCGACTGATGCCTTTTACACATCGCACGTAAAGGGTTGTTCACATATAGCGTCTTTTGTGCCTGCAAGTTTGTTATTTCCTATGGAGGTGCGTGGCTTGCACGTGATGTGCGAGTTGAGTGACGCGCTTTCCTGGCGCACCTAGTTTAAAACATCTAAACTTTTCAGAATGGCGCGAGCTCACCACAAGTCACGTGACAAGAACTGACCATTCAGCTTTGTATGGAATATACTCATTTCTACTCTTGTCCAAAAAGAAAATGAAAATACGTAATGATTTTGTGATATAGTTGATCAAAAGACAGAGGTTCAGCAACAGTTGACTACATTTGTTTTCTTTAAAAAGGAAATGCTTCGCTAATATGTTGCTTAGATTTATTAGACAAATACTATTTTATTATTATTTTTTAAATTATTCATTCATTCATTGTTTTTTCATAAATTTTCAGTGTAAAATTATTACTTATGTTTAAATGACAAAAATCTTTCACTTTTAAGTGCAAAGAGAAATTGACTATTGTTTGTTTTTATTATTATTTTGTGCTGTATTATTATTATTTTTTAAAATTATAATTGTATTATTATTGTAGTATTAATTGGTTACTGAGCAGCAATAAATAACACTTCAATGTAAAAAAAGGTTTCCATGTGATTCTTGTAAACTAGTTAATAAATGCATAATAATCATGTTAACAGTGATTATTCCTCAGACTATAATCGTACAACCAAAATCTATAATCGCTGCATCCCTATTTGTGTAAACTTTTTTTTTCTCTTTAGCCAAAATGAAAGGAAGATTTTTGGCGGTAAACATTTCTAATAATCCAGATTTAGGCAGCTTTAAAGTAATACGCATATTCGCAGACTACAAATATCTTTTTAATCAAAAGATAAGGCAAAATCTCCTCGGACAAATTGAACCTGTTTTGAATTCTGCATAGCAAAATCTTTCACCTTTACATAAAATTTCCAATTGCGTTGTAATTCCATTTAAATGGCAGAATTTTGCTGACAAAAACTGCCAAGCAATGGTAAATGTGATCATACAGTTAAAAAAAACAGCCAATTAGTAAGTCATTGCATCACTGCAGCTTCTCTTAGAAGCTCCGGTTCCCATAGAAACCTGAGATGGATGCTCTGGACTCCACATGCAAAATGGTGGAAGCGACAATAATGATGATATGCTATTTGAGATACTGTGTCTGATTTTATTGTGGATTTGAAATATGCATTCAAATACTATTTCCAATTAAAATTGCAGCTGCTATTGCATGTCTGAAATAGCTGCCTGGAGGCATTGTAAATATGGCCACCGAATTAACTGAGCTTCCTTGAAAAGGATTTTGGACTGTACACCTGAGACTGGGAGAGACTGAAAGTGAAAAAGTGACTAAGTGTGAATCAGATATGTGCCAGCCATCTGCCCCGTCCTCTACAGCTTTGCTCCTGTTAATAGATGTGTTGAGTCTTGGTTGCAAACCCCCTACAGGGAGATTTGCTTTTGTACTTTTGTACATGGAACTAACTTTGCAGAAATGTCCTGAAGTCAAAACTACAATATGCCACAAATCTGGGACAACCTACACATCCCACCTCCAGTTTCCAGCAGAGACTTTGTAAGATCCACTGAACAACTGAAAGTATTGTCACACTTGAGCACCACATCAATATTTGATTATTGAACAAAATCATGTAGTTATATCCTGTGATTTTTATTTTATTTATTTATTTATTTATTATTCATTTTCCTTCAGCTTAGTGCCTTATTTATCAGAGGTCTCCACAGCAGAATGACCCTCCTACTATTCCGGCATATGTTTTATGCAGCAGGTGCCCTTCCAGCCTCAACCCAGTACTGGGAAACACCCATACACTCTCACATAAAAACACCCATACACTCTCACATACACCACAGCCAATTTAGCTCATCCAGTTCACCTATAGCACATGTCTTTGGACTCTAGGGGGAAAACAGAGCACGCAAGAACACCCACACAAACACAGGGACAACATGCAACTCCATACAGAAATATTATCTGGGCCAGACGGGACTTAAAGCAGCGACCTTCTTGCTGTGAGGCGACAATGCGAACCACTGAGCCACCGTGCAGCCATTATTGTATTTTATATGTATGCTAATATGGTTGTATTGCAGGAATGGAGACATTCACACTTATTTTGACCTACTTCCTCCGGCATTTTTCTTTTGCTGCAGCTACACTCACTGCCTCCTTTGATCGACACGTTACTGTCTGTGTGCACAAGTTTGAGGAGTATTTCATATGCATATAGGCCAGGACAAATGTGAATGTTCTCTTTTCCAGACAGACTTGTATTTATAAATTTGTAGCTAATATTAGTTTGTAAATGTTATCAGCAGATTTATTGTGCATACAATTATTTATGCATTATAGCATTATGACTCCTCTATTTTGGGCCTGCATGCAGTTCAGCAATGAATGCAGTGCATTTGTATGTATTTCTTAATTAGAGGTTGACTAATTTTATTAACAACAGTAACATACAAAATAATTGTTTAATGATCTTTATTTGTATTACTCTCACTAAATGTAGCCTACATCTCAAGGCACTATGTGACCTTTCTTAATTCATACACACCAAAATGACAAACTTTGACAAAATGTAATTTTTTTATGATTTTATATTTTACAATAGTCATTATTAAATGTTATTATTTATATCAAAGTATAAAACAAAAAAGTGGAAATGATAAAGGTTTGATATTTAGTTGAACTAAAAATGTTCTGCAATATTGGAACCCTGTATTTCAGTTTTTTTCTAAAACAATTTTATTGGGTATCGAACATAGACTGTAAAAAATATGAACGTAGTATCTGTAACGTCACCTATAGGTTTCTGAAGAGCGCAAATAAAAAGTATACATTTAGGGAAAAAATACATTTAGGGATATGGTATATATAAGAATTGCACTCACCTGGAAAATGGAGGCCACTAATTGTGTTAAATCACATAAAACAAAACAAAAATACAATGTATATGCCGAGTTCAACGGGAATCAGCTGAGGTGACATGACGGTGGCCAGCGAGACCTAGCTGTCACTTAAGTGGCCACGCCCTTAATTATGCAGACTTAATATAAATTTATATAAACTAAACGAATCCGTTTTTTTTAATCATCCTCCTCACAGTTGTCATGAAGCTATATACACCAAATTCGTTCTTTGTACCAGGCTGTACACACCTTTTTTTCTGCTGTAAAGTTGAGCATTTTAACATTGGGGTCAATAGAAATGTGCTCTATTATGGAGCCAGGCCTAGTGGAATTTTGATGAATGGCAGTTTCCGTTACTTCCGTATTAGCTTCCCGAGGGGGATGTTGCCACTTGGTATCGAACATAGATTGTTTTGCTTATGGTGAAATGCTTAATACTTCATTAAACGCAACTTGTTTGTGTTCTGACCACATGAGCTTGGTTGTATATTATATTAATAATGATGTGTTAACTGAGTTTGGTCTTTTAAAAACACAGCTTTAAGTCACACTAAAACCAGGATGCAAACACCTTTTTTTCTGCTGTAAAACTGGGCTTTTAAAATGGCAGTCCATGAGGATTTGCTCAATTCTGGAACCAGCTAGTGGCCAGTAGCCAGTTGATGAATTGCAATTTCGATTACTTATGTATTGATTTTATGAGAGAGAGAGAGGTTGCCACTTGGTATAAAATCTGGCGTATTACTGAATAAAGGGATATTTTACTCAAAAATTACATTTTAACATTTCTCACCTTCATTTCAGACCTTCATACATTTTAAGAACAAAAATTAAGGTATTTTTGATTAAATGCATTATTTTAATCAGACTGTAAAATTGTACCAATAAGAAACTCATTTATATCAAATATAGAAATGTTATGAACAAACAATTAAACATCTCTAGAAGATAGATCCTAGCACATATTGAGTTGCAACCCAAACAATTAAAGCCTTATCCTAATGCTTTGTTTGTGGTCTATTTTTATTAATGAAAACAGCAATGACAAACAATTTTTTTAAAGAAGAAAACCAATGTTTATATCATTCCTGTGGCTCTGCACTGCTTGCTCTATAGAACAGATGCGCACTGCCTCACTGTAACTGTCTCATGTACAGCTGAACTAAATTGATTTGATTTCTATAAAAAGACAGAGTAGACACTAAAGGCTATAATACTGACTGCAGAAACAAGTCTGTGCAGTGTTTTGTTGATCTAGTCTAGACAGTATCTAATGAACACACTGTTAGTGCGAAAAGAAATCTATTTAAAATCTACTATTTGAAGGTATAAACAGGACTACAGTTGAATCACATCCTGTAACCCTTTACTGGATGAGGGTATGATATGGTAACTTAATTTACATCGATTGCAATAAAAGTGTAGATTTTAGTCATAAGAGTTTAGAAGCCTTGTAATAAGTAATAAGGTTTTTTCCTATGAATATTTCAACATGTGCCTTAAAAATGGACATTTGCATGAACTGAACTAAATCTTGACAGAACTAATTGGAAGTGAAAAACAGATTTCTGAAACTGCTTGATGTTTTGAGCTTGATGTTCTTTTTTCAAATTGATTAAACTTAGCAATTGACTATTTCTTTGCGTGTTTATGCTTTAACACAAAGTGCAAGTTAGTATAAAGTGCTATTGAAATCAAGGTGACTTGACTTGATTTTTATGGACTGGAAAGTTTCTGTGGGTTTTTGAGGTTCTTAAAGAGACAGTTAACCCAATCTGAAAATGTACTGTTAATTTACTCACATCAGGCCAATTACGATGACTTTTCTCTTGATTAGGGCTTTAAAGAAGAGACTATTACTTTGTTTTTCTGCAACATAAATTGTGATTTGAGTATAATTTCACTAAATGATTTTAATAGCTCTATTTTGAAATATTTTGTTAATTTAGATTGATTGGGATGATCAAATCTTTTAAAAATGTAATAAATTACAAGCATTTATAAATACAACAGAGCAAAGATAAAAGTGGAATAAACAGTGCTTTATGGTTTTCTGAGGAGTCTATTCAGTATTCAAGCACATAAATGTAACAATCACACATGAAACACAACATAAAAGAACATAAAATTACATTTCTTTATTGACTTGAAGATGCTCACAGTCAAAAATGATTAAAAAACATGCAGATGATAAAGGTTTGCTGTGTTATTGTTAAACTCTGCATTGACACCACACATCTCATGTGTTTTGAACTGTATCTGATCAACTACAGTCCAGACTCAACATTTACAGATTGCGATATCGATGCTCAAATGATATATTGCTAAGCCCTAATACTTATAACTACTGACAATAGCTTGGAGCTTTTTACTGAGGCTGTGAATTAAGAATATAATATTATCATAATAACTTACAAATATCTGTGTTCTTGACTCTCAAAGTGCCTGTAGCTGTTGACATGCAGTATTTTTATTACCAAGGATCTCGGTTTCAGCTAAAAATCTTCTTTAGTGTTTTGCTGAAGAAAAGTCAGCTATTTTTTAAGAGATATATTGTTTTTCTCGCAGTCTTGCCAAATCTGTATTGATCAAGAGTTAGAAAACACAATCTTGGCCACACTTGACCCTCAGCCTGGTCTCATCACTCAGTAGCATTTGTACTGACCACAATGCCAGTGCTAAAGCACTCCACTAGATATATCGCAGGTTATTTTTCAACACATAGTCCGTCAACATCAGTAATAGGATCTTAAGCATCATTATTTAGTTTCATTAGTTGAAACTCTTCACGTGTTTTCAGCAACAGGTTTGGATCAGGACTGTGTTTTAAGGGCATTGTTAGACATGGCGCGGAGTGCACAGCTCTGTTGCTATGACACGTGCTGCTCGAGTCTGTCTTTAAAGTTGGAGATCAATGGAACAGTGAGAGATCTCCACTCAAGAGGGGGCAGCAAATAGAGGCTCACAAATGCAAGCTCACGCCTCACATCTCTGCAGTCACAGAGCTTTGTCAAAAAAAGCCAAAACACAGCGGGTAGCCTTTTTCCATTCACATTTTAATAGATGCAAACCAAGAAGTGAGTCGACTCTGCAGTCTGATTCTAATAAACGTAACAAGGGATTTTGACAGCTACACTTTCACCTGTTAACAGTGGCAGACATCGTACAATGAGGCTGTTTTGTAAATGACCTGTTGTTTTGTGCTCAGAGCAGAACATGTACTTCTCAGTGGTGTTTCACTACGGTAACAAGCCTCTCACTAGCCTTGCCAAAAGCAATTTATTTTTTTCCTTGTGTTGATTGTTTTTGCTATGCTGGTTGAAAGTCGGCGATGCAGTGGCGCAGTAGGTAGTGCAAGTAGGTAGTGCCTCACAGCAAGAACGTCGCTGGGTCGCAGGTTTGAACCTCGACTGGGCTGGGTCAGTTGGCGTTTCTGTGTGAAGTTTGTATGTTCTCCCTGCGTTCTCCGGGTGTTCGGTTTCCCCCACAGTCCAAAGACATGCGGTACAGGTGAATTGAGTAGGCTAAATTGTCCGTAGTGTATGAGTGTGAATGAGTGTGTGGATGTTTCCCAGAGATGGGTTGCGGCTGGAAGGGCATCCGCTGCGTAAAATCGTGCTGGATAAGTTGGTGGTTCATTCCACTGTGGCGACCCCAGATTAATAAAGGGACTAAGCCGACAAGAAAATAAATGAATGAATGGTTGAAAGTCTGTTCACATCTCGATAGCAATTATTAAAGGGATAGTTTAAACCAAAAATAATAATTACCTCATGTGGTTTTAAACCTTTATGAGTTTCTTTCTACTGTTGAACACAAAATAAGATACTTTGAACAATGCTGGTTGCTGCAAAAAAAATAATACTATGGAAGTCAATGGATGCCATCTACCATAATTTTAAGAAATATCTTCTTTTGTCATCAACAGAAAAACGAAATTCAAATAGGTTTTGAACATGTGAAAGGTGAGTAAATGAGGGCAGAATTAAAATTTTGGGGTAAACTATTCCATTAGTTACTCACCCTCATGTTGTTTTAATCCCTTGAGATCTTCCTTCATCTTCAGAAGACAAATGAAGATATTGTAGAAAAAATCTGAGCACTCTCTCAACCTCCATGGACAGTAACAGAGATGTTCAAAGTCTAGAAAAGTAACCAGAAACACTGTTAAACATATCATGTGGCTGTATCTAATAACACGATTGTGTGCCAAAAATTGTGAAAATGACTTTGTTTGACTTTGTCTTCTTTTCCATGTCAGGTCAAAGTGTACATTTACTATGGGCAATATGACACTTGCATATACACTTGGTAATACATTGTACTGCCCATAGTAAACACTCATCCTGAAGCAGGAGAGATATATAATATAATATAATATAATATAATATAATATAATATAATATAAT
>CAIGQZ010032266.1:4248350-4268762 GCA_903798205.1 Danio tinwini | reverse complement strand
CACATGAGCAATATCACACTCATAGCAGTGCGATATAGCTCTATATTGGCACTGTTAGGAGGCGTGCGTTTGCTTGAGGCCTCAGGCCGAGTGCCTTAGTGCCCCTCACCAGTGTCGATACATACAGCTATATTGAACTGCTATGAGTGTGATATTGCGTTTATACAACAGCTTGATGGCATAATCGTGTGTATACAAAAGAAAATCAAACAGACAGACTCGGAAACTACTTTCTTCTGCCACTCATTCACATCTGCAGCTGACATCAGAACAACAGAAACCGTTGCTTCTTCACAAACATCACTTTAGAGCTAGTATTTGAATTATTCTCTTGCATAATGTCTAAAGGGTTGACAAAACTAGTATTTTTTCCTCACATGTTAAGATTATAAGGCTAAACTGAATGACATTGCATCAATCTGCACAGTTTTTTCTCTGTATTTCTTTGTTGCGAGAATTGACTCAGAAAAGGCCAGAGCAAAGCAAACACTACCAGTTTCTGCGACCTCTGTCGCCATCTTGTGGCGGAACGTCAACCGTCACTTTCTTTGGTCTGCTCAGGTTCGTAGCGGCCAATTCACTGAATCTGATGCTCTGAAATTATAAATATTTAAAAATAAGCACTATCCTTATAAAAAACGGCATAGTTGCAATCTAAACAACTACATCCTTGCCTAAAATAGCCTCAAAGGTACATTAGGTTGTGCAACAGCAGCAATATTTGTCAACCTGTAAAGCAGGGGTCACCAATCTCGGTCTTGGAGGGCCGGTGTCCCTGCAGGGTTTAGCTCCAACCTGCCTCAACACACCTGCCTGGATGTTTCAAGTGTAACTAGTAGACCTTGATTAGCTTGTTCAGGTGTGTTTGATTAGGGTTGGAGCTAAAATCTGCAAGACACCGGCCCTCCAGGAACAAGTTTGGTGACCACTACTGTAGAGTGTCCTCTGCTTACCCTGAAGAGGCTGTACTAGTTTTGTTATTTGCAGAATATTGTACAGCTATCAGCCAATCAGATTCAAGAACCAGACTTGAATATAATTAAAATTTTCTTTTTGGTCAAGATTTTTTTGATCTTCTAGATTTTGGATCCTCTTTTGCATCACACCAGAAAAATCAAAGCATTAATTAAACTGCATGAAGTTTACAAGTTTTTTGCTTTTCTCCACCCACAGAGCATGTGTGATACTGGGAGTGATCTTCATCTTATCGTCTCTGTGTATTTTGGGGAAGGCCATCCATGATCTGGCCACCAAACTTTTGCCTGAAGTGGTGAGTTCAAGGACAGTTTACCATGTTTACAATTCTCAGCAAATCTGACAACTTCATACACACGCACACACACAACTGTAATCAAATGCACACCAGTTAACTTAACGTCTAATAACGTCTAATTCTTCTGACTCTTAAAAATGATTAACACTTTGGACACTGCCTAATTTGATCTTGCAGCTCAGATGTAGATTTTTCCAGCTGCCATGTGCAACTAACAGCAGTGTGTTCAGTCTTTATCCTTTAATTAATCAAAGACTGGCACCTTTCCAAAGAGCTGTGGGATCATCATTTCAGAGGTGGTGATTAATAGTGGTGTGATTTGATCTGTCTCTATTTTCATCTCTTTTTCACTGCTGATAAATCCCTGAGGGCTGATACATCTCTTCTGTGACATTAACGAACTATATTTCTACAATCTTCTACCAACAAAATGTTAATGGATATTAAAGTCTGTAAACTTACGGTTGTCTCTGTATCAAAAACTACTACAGTGCCCTTCACTAATTTTGAAACCTTGGTAAATCTTAGTAAAATAGGCTGTGAAAATTTTCTTTAATAGATAAAAGTCTTTAATATGATATTCTATGCATGGCACGGTGGCTCAGTGGTTAGCACTGTTGCCTCACAGCAAGAAGGTTGCTGGTTCAAGCCCCGGCTGGGTCAGTTGGTGTTTCTGTGTGGAGTTTGCATGTTCTCTCCATGTTGGCATGAGTTTCTCCGGGTGCTCTGGATATGCGGTATAGGTGTTCAATTAAATGCTGAATATGTGAATTGAATAAGCTAAGTTGGCCGTAGTGTATGTGTGTGAATGAGAGTGTATGGGTGATTCCCAGTGGAAGGGCATCCACTGTGTAGAACATTTGCTGGATAAGTTGGTGGTTCATTCTGCTGTGGCAACCCCTGATAAATAAAAGGACTAAGCCAAAGGAGAATGAATGAATGAAAGATATTCTCTATATAACAGATTCATCATGTAAACTGCAGTGGACAGTGATGTAAACTCAATCTTGACCCTCACGCTGTGCAGTTCCCAGACACCTATTATTATTTCTGTCACCGCTGTCTATGCCTGACTCCAGATTTCCTCATGCTCATTAGCATTTTATAGTCTGAGAAGATGAAAAGCCCAGAAACATGTCCTCGCCAGAAAATAAATACTGAGTAAAAACATTCATTTACATTTAGATTTTCTTTGATTAAACAGGTGACATGTACTTTCAGACTGCCAATGGTCAACAATAAAAAAAAGATCATCATTAAAGATTGATAGTTTATAGTATTATTTTCTCTCTTTTATTCTTTCTCTCCATGAGTATCCTGACTTAACATAAAAAGTGGCCTCCACTAATATTGGCACTCTTCTTAAATATTATCAATAAACACTGAAAAAACCTTTGTTTAATCCTTTGATATTTTGCTCAAAATATTTAGTTTAATATTAAATTAAACATCTCTTCTCTCATTGAGAACAAATGATTGAAATATAGCTTCTTTTTTCATTCATTCATTCATTCATTCATTCATTCATTCATTCATTTTCTTTTTGGCTTAGTCCCTTTACTTCACACAGAAATGCCAACTGACCCAGCCAAGGCTTAAACCAGTGACCTTCTTGCTGTGAGACAACAGCCTTAGCCACTGCGCCATCGTGCCACCCAGGCTTTTTTTTTTAAAGGAAATAAATTATGTGTGCCACAATTATTAGAAGACCAATGATTTTATATGAGCAAAATATTTGATTATATTACATTATTTTAGTACACCTGGGTGACTAAGAACCAGATATTTTTCAACCATGACCTCCTGTTTTACAGGGCTATAAATATGAGGCCAAACTCAGTCAGTGATTCATCACAATGGGGTAAAAGCAAACAAACAGAGCTCTCCAGCAAAAGTAAAAAAGGTTGCAAAGGAAAATAACAAAACACTGAAAATATAATTTCTACCATCAGGACAAAAAATAAGATTTGCAGTCAGCTAGAATTGTAATGAACTTTAGTGACTTAGGGGCTTCCTTCTTAGTGAAGTGTGGGTGTGCTCTTGCTCTCTACCATGAGAAGTGGCCATATGTGGAGTTCCACTGTTCATGATGTCAACTAGATCTGTGTTAAAAAAGTCATATATGTGAATAAATGCGTGATTATCCTACTGTTTAACACTGTTGATAACTCTGAATGGAGATATTTCATGAATGAATAGAATGATGCTTCATGTGGACAATAATTTCCAAACAATTCTGCATCTAAAGCTACAATCCAACAGCACCAAAATCACCCCAAATAGTTTGAATGGATCTCTCTCAAAAAGCCTACTCTGATCCAAAAACAAACTCAGTCTTCAGTTCTTTTTGGTAAAAAATTTGAGCAAAGGGTTAAACATCCTGACAAAGTATTAAATAAAACCTGGAGTGGAATAAGTGACTTACACCAAGCACTGGTATTATTTATAATAATGATATTAGCATTTTATAAACAAATTAAATTGGCAAAAATAAATGAAGCTGAAGTTAAATAAAATATTGGCACTAAATAAAATAAGAGAAAATTATGCTTTCAGTGCTATGTAAACTAACTGAAATGAAGTAAGTTTAAATTTAATTATCAACATTACTAGTGTAACAGTGGGATGTGACACTGACAACAGGGGTGCGGACCCAAATGCAGGTTTATTTGTAAGGTCAGGTAAGCAATAGTCAACACAGGGGCAAACCGTTGTATACAGGCAATCCAGAGTCGTAGTCAAAATAACAGGCAGATGGACACAAGGCAGGCTGCAGACAGGAATAAACAAATAAACGAGGCGAGGATCAAAAACACGACAAAGCAAGACAAATGAAAACATGTTGTAGTGTCACATAAACAGTAGACAAGACTTAGTCACAACTGTGTGTTAGTGTGTTGTTCTTATAGTGCAGTAATCAGTCCAAAAACAGCTTCAGCTGTGAGTGTCTAATCAATGGTGACTTGGAGCAGGTGAGTGTGTGTGTGTTGCATGACTGGGATCTGTAGTTCATAAACCGGCAGATTTGTAGTTCGTGTGAATGTGAATATTTTCCAGCGATCTATGGTGTTTAGATGGCTGGTGATTGTGACAACTAGCACTACATTAAAGCTACAAACTTACAAAAAAATCTCTACAACAAAATTAATCAAGTTAATTATTTATTTAATATTAGTGAGTCCAATTTAATATATGAATAAATACTTAAAATTGTTTAATAAATTATAATAAAAATTTATTACTTCAAAATGTGAAATGTGAATAATAACATGTACTAACATTTGCATATTTATTTAACTGGCTACATAAGTGTCATTAGTTTCATATGCTGACTTAATTTTAAGCTGCACAGTAAGCATATATTTACAGTTTTCTATAATTTACCTAAAAAATATTTTGTTAATCAATAATTCATTCATTTTAGAAAAAAAAGATACATTTTATTGGAAAACGTATTGGTATAATTATCTATCCAGTTTAGTGTGTGTGTGTGTGTGTGTGTGTGTGTGTGTGTGTGTGTGTGTGTGCGTGCGTGCGTGCGTGTGCGTGTGTGTGTGTGTGTGCATGTGCTTTATAGTATATAATACAATAACATAATATGAAGTCACTAGTAAATGTGAAGTCACTCCTGACAAGCTGATCTTATGTAAGATTAACTGTCATCCCAGATACAGTCTGTTTCATTAATTTTGCCATCCAAGCCTTGTTTTGCCTGAAAAGTGCTAATGAAGGATCAGTGCCTGAGCTTTAGTGATAGATTTGTGCTCGCTGAAAGCCATCTCTTCTGTCAGGCCTCTCCTGCTACACTCTTTTTTCATTTTGTTGCCCTGAGTCTCCTTTCTCACATTCATTAAACCTTGCCTGTCCATATTCTCATACTCCTCACAGAAAACAGTGTGGTCCAGTTCATCCAGACTGCCAGTCTTAACTAGCCAGTTGATGAAAGTCTGAATTTAAACCCAGCCATCGTCTCTCAGCTGTTACTCAGAGATGAAGCTCTGCGTTATTGGAAATGTTGGAGAAATGCCTTCTGGATCTGCTGTGTGGGTGGAAAGCAGACGCTCTCAGTTTGGAGAGAAAAGAGGAAGGCAGGAGAGACAAAAATGTCTGTAGTTCATCTGTGATTCACCTGAAACTGATCCTGAAGACTGATGAAAGTCATTCATGCATTTCAATTGTTTATGAGAGTTACATTTAGTCTATTATTCTTGATGCTTAAAGGGTTTAGAGATCGGCAGTGTTCATTTGTCTTTGTTTTTTATTGTTAAATTTTATCAAGTTTGTTAGCAATTTCAACTATTATGTAAGCTAAACTTAAATTAAGTTAAATTTAATTTTTAAATTTTATTTAAAATTAAAATAAAATTTTGATTAAAAAACCATGTGGTCTTTGACAATGATTTGACTGTGTCTGCAACGCCTTTAAGAAGTCAGATCACAGTCATTATTCAGATCTGTGTTTGACCTAGATAAAGCAGTTGACATGTATGCTTATGAAACAGCTTTAGCCTTTAGTCTTGTATTGTCTCATAGCTACTAAAACTTGTCATTGAATCCATTATTTAAAAGATTTGCTCTAAAATGCTGATTCATCCAAGTAATAAAACAAGTCTTTGTGATTAAATCATTGAATCGTTCAGTTAAATCAGTTTTTATTTAAATAATTATTCAAATGAAGTGCATATTTAAATTGGAGCTTATCAATCATTTGACATAATGGAGCAAAACATTGCATAACCTGTGGTTTTCTAAGTGCTTCAAACAGCCTTTAATATAAGCTGATTTTAGAGGAATCACAAAGTCTTGTGTTGGGGAACCGACAGATTTGACCCAAAAATGACCAGTCTGTCAGATGAAGAAGAGCCGGAGTCAGAGATTCAATTTAAAAAAAAAGTTTACTAAAGATAGTTTGCAGTTTGATCAAGCCTGCTTCAACACTTGCAATGAGTTTGTAGGGCGCTCTGCTTACATTCTCAAAACAACAACATTATACTCTCACATAACGTCATTAATTGCATCATACATACCTGTTTCTGGTACTTACAGCCATCTTATCAAAACTTGGTCAAAACTGGTACAATCAACATCCAAACTGGGAGCTTGCTAAAACAGAGAAAATATATCTTGCATACTAAGAGATTTACTTAAAACGTTTTAACACATAAAATGGTAAATAACCTTCAACTCAAAAGGTTTTCAAAAGTCCTCTGACCTGGAAACAAATCATTTTGCATACAGAAAAGCAATCACACACATATTATTCCAGTTTTACCCAGAAGTGGAATGACACTAAGGTCATAATATAATCTAGGTTCTTAAACATATCTTTATTAATAATCATAAAGACATGAGAAATTATACATGTTACTCCATCCTGGAGCGGACATCCATTAGAAATCCACGCCATCATTTGAGTTCTGAATCTTACAGGCTGTTAGATATTTACTTTGAGCTCTTATATGTCACAGAATCAAGGGAATTTTGGATTCTCAGTTCATGACCTCTTTAAAAGGCCTTATTTCTGATAAAAATCTTAATTTTGATATAGACATGTTCATGTTTCACAGCCTTTGAAAGATTTTCTTTGTATTTAAAGCCTACATAAATCAATTTTTGTGCCTTTTCATGGTATCTAGTCTAATCTAATCTAGTCTTCAATCATGCCAGGCTTTTTTCGGTTCCTTAATAAATATTAAATTGGCTACTTTTCACTCGGGCCTAAAATGAGCTGCACTTCATCTCTGTCACCTTACAGATGCACACTCGAAAGATCTATTTATATTACTGAATGTCTCCACATTGGTATTTTCAGTGCATCATTTCTTCTGTCTGTCTCTCCTGCAGGATGACTTTCTGTTCAGCGTTTCTATCGTCAGTGGCCTCATGTGTGTCATTCTTGCTGTTGCCAAGTTCATGCTGGGAAGGATTTTGACCAGCAGAGCCCTAATCACTGACGGTATTACACAAACACACTCACACACAAACACACACTCACACACACATCAGCACATCATATCAGGGTTTTTTTTTTCAGCTCAGGTTGTTGGATTACAGCGTCATGGTAGTACCTTACTTATTTATATAAATAGTTTTTATAGCTACTGTATAGTATTTATTCATATTTTAGAGATAATAATTTTTTGGGGATTTGGTTGTAGTTGCCTGACAACCAATAAAATGCATTGAAATAATTATAACATAATATTGTAAGAAATTTAACTCAATAGGGATGGCACGGTGGCGCAGTGGGTAACGCTGTCACCTCACAGTAAGAAGATCGCTGGTTCGAGCCCCTGCTAGGTCAGTTGGCATTTCTGTGTGTAGTTTACATGTTCTCCCAGTGTTCGCGTGGGTTTCCTCTGGGTGCTCCAGTTTCTCCCACAAGTCCAAAGACATGTGCTATAGGTGAAATGGGTAAGCTGAATTGTCCGTAGTCTATGTGTGTATGTCCTGTTTCTCCAGATTGGGGGTTGAGCGTTGCACTAATGACCCTCCTCGTAAAATCTTGATGTTATGAAACATCAACATAGTGTGGCTGAATATCAACTTTGATATAAAATGGCCCTGGAAGTAAGTAAGAGTAAGTATTTAACTTAATAACTTATTAGAAAAAAAACAACAAGCCAATAAAATAACCACATTACTGACAGTAAAGTTTTATTTATAGTGAAATTAAGAGGCAGCATTTTAGCAACCTTGCCATGCCATCACATAAGCGCTATTGCAAGCAGCAGAAAAAAGTGTACAACATAAAACTGTCCTGTTGGCACGTTATCAGAATGGACATGTCCGATGTGCATGATTGAAACATGCTTAGATAAGTATTTGGGTACATGAGCGGAATATCCAGAGAGCAGAATATTGAGCTAATTTGATCTTTGTCTGAGGTGCGTTTAACTAACTGATGGTGCGCTCTGATGCTCTTGAGCTTTTGTCAGCACAGCAACAAATTCAACTCAACTCTATTTATTTCTAGAGCACTTTCAACCAACCGCAATGGGTACCACTGTACATAAAAACACATAATACATGCAAACAAACAAGAAACCAAAGTACATAAACTCACAACAGATGATTAAAAGCTAAAGAAAAGAAGTGTGTTTTCAGTAACCTCTGAAAAGACTCAAAAGTTGGAGATGTTCTTAAGGAGATTGGAAGATCGTTCCAAAGTCGTGGAGCTGCTACTGAAAAAGCTCTATCACCTCGACATTTTTAAGCGTGATCGCGAAACTTGCAAATAGAGTCAATCCTTAGAGCGAAGAGATCTCATGGGTTGGTGTATATTACTTGGCTCAGAAATATACTCAGGGTACTGAGTACTGAATTCTGTACTGAATTCTAACCTGGAATGGCAGCCAGTGTAGGGAAACCAATACAGGTGTGATGTGCTCTCCTTTTTTGTGCATGTTAAAAGCCTGGCAGCTGAGTTCTGGACCAGCTGCAAATGAGAGAGAGAGGCCTTACACCCAGATACAATGCGTTGCAATAATCCAGATGCAATAATCCAGACACAATAAGCCTTTTTTTAACAAACTGTGTTGTGGCAGTGAAAGCCATTAAAATGAATAGGTATTGTAGTGGTGTTCGCATCCAGAACACTGTTTGGCCAGTGCGGTGGTTGCATAGTCTTTCTTTCAGCCAAAAATGATGAAAATTCAGTGCATCCCTATATTATTTAGTCTTTATTATTACATTTTATTTAATTTTTTTTGTTTTGTCATAGTACTTCTAATTTTCTGTGTTTTGTTTTGTTGCCAAGGCAAAATCAATAAGCTTTGTTTTGTAAAAAAAAGTTTATGCACTAGTATTTTTTTTAATATAACTATTTTTTTTCAGGGTTTTCACCTTTAATAGATAGGACAGTAGCGATTATTGACAAAAAAGCAGTTCTACTAGAAAGACTCGGGAGGCGAATAAACGTTTTAACATTTATTGAAAATGCATAAAACAGTTGCAATTTCAGTTAGTGTCCTTTGTGTTTGATCCTTTGGCCTAAGCCCTGTCGATGATGCAGGTGAAGAGCTGGCAAATACTGCCTGAAGATGAAGGCAGGGCGGAGCCAACCCCCAGCAAGAACAGGGCCCAACCTGGTGGTGGTGGGAGGATGAAGGGAACTTCGGATACGTCACCTATAGTCAGCGAAGGAAATTGTTTAGTCGGCTTATTTATATGACTCACTTGATCATTGTTGGCTGAATTGATAATTATGAAGAATGGCGTAGAATTAAAGTTCCTGGTAGAACTTTTGCTGAAGCTTACATAGAGAGGGGAGGGATTGGCATAGAACCTCGAGGCGGGAATTGAACTCGGGTTACCGTAAACACCAGAGTGCATGTTTCGTCACACTAACCACTACGCCACTGCTGCCAACATTTTTTACTTTTATTGTAAAGAGTTGTTTCAAACTGCACTTTCTAAACAACAAATAAATATGTTGTGAAGATACAAGTCATAGTAATACAGGTGATAGTAACATTTAAAAGATTATTATACAGTGCTCAGCATATATAAGTACACCCCTCACAAATCTATCTTTTAAATCTATATTTTTAATAGGAAGCTATACAATATTATATTTGTGCATATACATTAGATTAGTCAATACTGAAGCCAAATCTGGAGCTTATCTAACAAAATAACTTACAATAACAGTCCAAAAACTAGTACACCCAAATTTATATGTTATAGAAAAATATTAAATACAAATTTAAAAAAGAGGAAAAATCAAGAGAAGCAAGTTTTTGCTTGAATTTAATTATCTTTCAATTTCTAAATGTGTTTAGTGACTAAAATTTTATTTAAATAAATATATTTTATAATAAATCTGTTTTGTTTAAATGCACCAAAATACATTGCCTATATTCACAGAGAAATTGATAAAAATATTAATTTTCAAAATGGGGTCTACTCAATTATGCTGAGCACTGTATTTCCTCTTTCTCTTTTTTCTGAAGGCTTTAACTCTATGGTTGGAGGCATCATGGGGTTTTCCATCCTCATCAGTGCTGAGGTGTTCAGACATCATCCCAGCGTCTGGTACCTGGACGGAACCATCGGGATCCTGATTGGACTCATCATTCAAGCTTATGGGGTCAAGTAAGTCTATTTATTTTGACTGTCTCTTAAGATTGAGAACATACAGTTTCTATTTTCCTCGAAATGTTGTTTCAACTCAAATTAGGGTCAAATACAGATGAACCCTGTGGTTGAGTTAGTCAATATTTTAAACCCAAATTGGCCAAATGCACTATGTGGATATTTATTTGTTCCTTTCACCTGCAGGCTCTTGGTTGACATGATACCACGAGTAAGACAAACTCGAAACTATGAGCGATTTGAGTAAAGCTGGCTCAGAGGAAAAGAAAGGCATTGTGTGGATCCATCTCTCCCTCTCCACTCCTGCTGCTCTCTCAACACACACAATACCCAAACACATCCAGGAATAACATGTGCTGGCAGCCAAATCAGCATCATATATATCCAGACCAGCTCCTCACGTCCTCCTTCACTCAGCACAACTCTGAAGAGAGAATGGAGGAGAAAAACAAGCACCAAGCAGTTCAACAAATTGGAGTCACTGGTTGTAAAGAGTCATCTCATGTGTTTTTAAACTATGGTGGAAAATCATTCATTTATACATTCTATAGTATCGTCCCACCTGTTGTCTCCCCAAATTTGTCATCAAGGTATGTTTATTTGTGCAATATTGTGTATATAACCTCACAAAAAGACCAGCAGTGTTTTAAGAGTGGAGGCAATACAGATTTTAGTAAGAAAAGCACACGGAAATGTCCTGGTAGGCACAACTAAACTAGTTTAAAAGCACATTTCGGGGTTAGCAAAATAGTTATGAAACATTGTTTCATAAAAAAATAACTTCAATTTTAACAAGAGCAATATCTGCCACACACTTACAATTTAAAACAACACCTTATGAGATAATAGTCAATTTGACTAACCAGCACAAACTCCCTCAACATGAGACATTTACAGGTTTTAAAGCTGATTGCTCATTCTTTTATACAAATTCTTTTAAACAATCAAAATTACAGATTTTCTACAGATCTGATATTGTATTGCTACTTCTTGTTTAAACTTTGTACTTTGCAATCTGATGCAAAATATGTTCATTAATATATTTTGCAACTCTGTATTTGTCTTATTTTAAATCATGAATTAATCCGATGGTTACTGTGCAAAGTTTAACAAGTGGTTCCTTGCTTTGTGTTGCTATTATTTTTGTTTGCCACATGCAGTTGAATCCATTTCTTTGTGCCAAACGAGAGTGATATTAGAGAGGCCTGAAGAGCAGTCTGAAGTAGAATTGATTGATTTGGGCTCCAGCGGATAGAATGATTGATTGGAGTGTTGTGGTGGGTTTTTGAGGGAGGTCATCTTATTCCACAGCCGAGAGCAAAATATTGGAAAAACAAAGCACATTTTAGCTTCTTACTGCATTTTTTTTTTTAAAGAATTCTAATGTATTATTTAATAACATTTTTTCACCTTTTGCTTGTTTTTTTTCCCCCCCTATAGAGATAGAAGCATGAATTGTAGGTCATTTGTTTCTATAAATCAGGAGTGCCCAAACTCGGTCCTGGAGGGCCTGTGTCCTGCATATTTTAGTTCCAACCCCAATTAAACATACCTGAAGCAGCTAATCAAGCTTTTTCTAGGTATACTAAAACTTCCAGGAAAGTGTGTTAAAGGAAGTTGGAGCTAAGCTATGCAGGACACTGGCCCTTTAAGACCGATCATTAATATGATCAAAAGTGATGCTAAAGACATGTAACAGTACAAAAGAGTTGTACTGTAAATAGATACTGTTCATTTGAACGTTCTGTTCATCAAATAATAAGGAAAAAATGAATCCAAAAATTCAATGGATTTCCCATTATGGGAAAAAACAATATTAAAATAGAAAAATACTTATTTAATAATTAAATAATACAACTTTCCACTATCACGTTTTCTTTTTTATAAAGTTACTGCTCATAAAATACTTATAGGGAATTTTAAATGTACTTATTTTTAACAATTACCAAATATAAAATTAACACGTAATTAATTGACATATTTTGCATAACTCACTTCCCAAGCACAGAAATATGTATTTTAAATGTAATACTCTAACATAATCTTTGTTACAGCATACACTTTGCCACTGCACACTCTAAATACATTAACTCTCATTCCTGCTACAGATAAACAAAGTTTGATTTGTTTAAGCAAATGAGCCCAGCGGCAGATATTTTTACTGGTTCATCTTTTACGTAATCAATTTTTAGCATCAGCATATTTTTTTTATACTTTGCTTTTTTTGTCCCGTATAATTGGGGCATAAATAAACCTGAATGTAAACAGCTCAACTGCTGATGTTTCTCACAGACAATCACAAGTCCACCAAGAGCTGCAGCACAGACTCCCAAAGCCTTTTGTCTACTGCTCAATGTGATCTCATCTGAGGAGGGAAACTTTAACGCAGATTACTTCATATGTATGTTCTTTTTATCTTCATATTAATGTTGTTTCTATTTGTTACTGATTTTTAGTGATGCATTTGATGTGTTTGTACGACCCAGTTTGTGGTGTTCATTCATGTGACTGGAAGGCAAAACATTTATAAACTACAGACGTTTAAATTTTTGAAAACTTCTCAAAGAAAAACTACTAAATGTAAATAGATAGCAACTTTTGGACACTTAATCCACCTACAGCAAAAAAAAAAAAAAAATGTTGTGTAGTGTAATAAGACCACAACAATACGTTCAGATCCCAGCAGGCACCCTGATGTCAAAATGACATTAGGCTGAAATTGGCACCAAAAAGCATGTCTAAAATGCTAATTTATTAGATGTCACAAACTCAGTCCACACGGTGATCCAATATTGACCACCGAAATAATGAAATAACATATGAAGAGTTTAGATGCAAAAACCTCTAAGTGCCATCTGAGATTTTCCTCTAAAATTTGTGTTTTTCTTAGCCTCTTATGTTTATGTTTAGTTATTTCACTTTAAATGCAGTGAAATTAACCTATTCTTTACACTAAGAGTAAAATTACTGAAAACTGCTCATTTTAGAGGTTATTGCATCAAAACTCTTCATATACAAAAATATTATTAGATTCAGAATCGGTTTTATTGACTTGCTTACACACACAAGGAATTTGTTTTGGCTACAGAAGCTTCCATTGTACATAGAGTGACAAGTAACAGCACGAAAATAAATATGAAAAAAGACGACAAACATTAAACAGAGATGCAGTTAGACAAAAGCTCTGGATGTTAAATTGTATGTGCAGATTTGTTAGAAACATACAAGTTATAAGGTGGAAAAAGTATTGCATTGTATATTGTTATAAGGTGCTGTGTACAAGTGCGTATGAGAAAGTATTGCACGTGTTTATTGCACAATGGGGGGATATTTAACTGTTCATGAGGTAGATGGCCTGAGGAAAGAAACTTTTCCTGTGTCTGGCTGTTTTTGTGCTCGGTGCTACCAGACGGTAACAGTTCAAACAGGAAGTGTGCTGTTTGTGAGGGGTCCAGAGTGTAATATAAAAAAAAATTTTATTTGAAAGCTTCAATTACAAATTTAATACGATGCATTTAAACTACCTTGATGTCAAAACAACATCAAATTGACATCTTACATTAGCATCAAAAAACAAGTTAAAATATATTACTGTAATCGATTTTTGACGCTAATGTTAGATGTTAATTTGATGTCATTTTGACACCAAGGTAGTCAATTGACATCAATACGATTGGCATTTTTCAAACATGTTTTTTGACGTGTTTTTTTTTTAATGTTATTTTGACATCAAGTTGCCTGCTGGGGTGATTTTCACTAGTTTACTCACCCTCGGGCCAAGATTAGGGGGCTTTTTTCTTCTGTAGAATATTTTAAAAGATTTTTAGCTGAAACTGTAGTGGTGGGTGAATCAGAAATTGCAAGTTAGCAGGTACTTTAAAAGACAATCAATCAATCAATCAATAAATAAATACAGGCAAAACAAATGTAATACTCTTGTAACAATACATTCTTCTATTGAAGCAAAAGCAAGTCTTGTGAAGCAAAACAACTCGTTTCTTACAGTCAACAGCAAAATAAAATTATGTATAAATAGGTATTATTATGTATAATTATCAGTATAATTTTAGTTTTGAGGCGACGAGGTGGCTCAGTGGTTAGCACTGTCACCTTAGAGCAAAAAGGTTGCTGGTTCGAGCCCAGGCTGGGTCAGTTGACATTTCTGTGTGGAGTTTGCATGGTCTCCCTGTTTGCGTGAGTTTCCTCCGGGTGCTCTGGTTTCCTCCAATCCAAAGTCATGTGGTATAGATTAATTGAATGAACTAAATTGGCAGTAGTGTATGTGTGTGAATGAGTGTATATGAATGTTTCCCAGTACTGGGTTGCGGCTGGAAGGGCATCTGCTGTGTAAAACATATGCTGGATAAGTTGCCGGTTCATTCCACTGTGGCGACCCTTGATGAATAAATAGACTAAGCTGAAGGAAAATGAATGAATGAATTTTTGTTTTCCTTGAATATATTTTTAACAGTGCCGGTATCTTGCATTTTATGAATCACCAATGAATAAAAAAAAATTATTAATAAAGAAAGAAGAGTAAATTAACATTCAATTTACATTTTTTGGTCTTTTTTATTATCACTGATGTGCAACATTAGTATTTACTGTAGTACAAACCTGGTAAAATTTAAATGGTGGTCAATAATACAAAGCAATGTTTTGCCTTTCAGGTTGGTGTTCTTATACATAATATGTGACCATACACGTAATAACAACATCCACGTTATATATATTATACGTTATACATATATTGATATATATATCAATGGAGGTCTTGTGTTAACTTAAATTTTTTTTCTCTCCCATTCATCGTTCCATGATCCTATATAAACTGTACTGACTAGACTGTACATGTGTATAGACTGCCTATGGTGACTGATATTTCAATGTGCCGAATTAATGCTGTATTATGTTTACAATATTTGGTATTGAGTACTAATAATATTCAGATGTCAGGTCTCTCGCGACTGTCCGGGCAGGCAGCTCGTTTGTTCTCAGTCATTCGCTTTATTCGTCGATTCTCATCAGACATATTGTGCTAGTTTTGTAAATCTAGGCATGTGTTAGGCTGTAGTAAACCACCAGCTGACACGTAGAGCTGTAGTTGCTTGTGCGTTACTGTAATGATCATCAGGGTCACGCAGTGGGTTATATGGGTGCGTTATTTGCTTGGTTTAGGTCGTGATGATTGTAAAAACCACAGATCAGTCTATATTCCAAAGACAAACTGACAGCTTGACCCTGTTTTAGTTTGTACTACTGCTGTAGTTTAGTCTTAAGCAATACTCCCTGCACAGATAAATAGTGCTGTTCGCTTTGCATGAAGAAACACCACGAAATGCTGCACAAACACACACTGACACGAGCACACACACGAGCACATACATTTATAATGTCTCTGGTGTATAGTCAAGAGGTTCTGAATGTACATTTATTTCAATAGTAATAATACTGATCTATATTTCTGTAGAACATGTGAAATATATAGCTTGATCTAAAGCTTGTACAAAATAAAACCTCTCCTGAAAGCTCTTTTTTTATTTGATTTGTTCATTCATTTTTCTTTACACAACTGGGTGATATCAAAACACATATATTTCACATTAAATCTAGCACAATAGATGTGTTTTCAGTAGTATAACTGCATGTATGGAAGCCTCTGTGAATATGATTTCATTTGATGGATGTGTAGGCTACTGCTCGATGAAGGAAATCTATGCTTATAATTACTACAGTATGTGCATATACAGTATTTTAAAAACTGATTAAGAAATAACTTATAATATTAATAATATTTTAGAGTCAGCACATTACAACATTTTCATGTGACGTGAGATTTTTTAGAACATTCAAAATATTCATTATTTTACGCTCTTGACCAGTTGAGTGTAAGGCCAAAAAAATAATTAAAAATAAAAAAATTATAAATGATTATTTTTATTGTTATTATAAATATACAACACGAAATATTTACTAAAGTACAAATAATTGTAACAACCAGTCCCAGTCTTTTATACACAAAAGCTAGAAAACGTGTTTTTCTATTCTGGACTTTTGACTAAACTCTGGAGGATCTCTGCTGCACTATTTATTTAGAACCACTAGATGGGGTGATGTTAACAGGTAGTTAAATACACAGACCATACAATATCAGAGTAATGAAAATTTGGACACTTCTTGTAAAAAGAAAGAATGTAACCAGAAAGCTATATAAAAACAACTATAACTTATTCCAAAGCATCTTCGCTTTAATTTAAAATGTATAAAAACGAATTATTAATGCAGATGTGATTTTGTTCTACTTAATTCTTTAGAGATAGTATAACATATCATTTATAAATAATATATTTATACTATTGTTCTCCAAATATTTTAGTTGATTGAAGGGATACTGTCTATGCTCTGACTTAAAACTACCTTTCTGTTCATTATTTAAAAGAATGCTTTTTTAAAAAAGCATAGCCTGACATAATAAAAGTTATATACAGCTTACATGTACAAAACAATTACAAGTAGCTAACTGTCCTAAATTATAATTTGAGCTCCTAACTTTAAAGTGTTTGTTATTAAAAGCTTGTTTGCGGCGATTTGACGTGTTTTTTTGTGTGTTTTTTTGTTAACAAGAGCCAGCATGTGCAGTTTTCTTATACAACAAAATCCCTTTACATTTCTTAACAAAAATGGATTAAATGTGATAAAAAAAGAAATTAAATAAAAAATACCTAAAGAAGAGAGGGTACATAATTATCAAATTACATATAAATATATTACACACATTTTTCCAATTTTAGTTATAAACAGGAGTTATTAAGTGCACTTTTACTACAGAAAATGAATATATATAAATATTTTTATGCAAAAATGTTAAAGGATGAGCATATATTAAATGTATTAATTGCTTTTCTATTTTTAGACTTAGAAATCACTTTTATATAGATTTGAATCTCTTTTTTCTAGCACCATGAAGAGAGGTTTGCTTTTGGTAAACTTGGATTTGTGTATGGGAAATCCAAAAAAGTTGAGTATATTGGCAAGACCAAAATAAATGTGAAATAGTTTAAAACTTTCACAAAAACAGCATTTTAACTCAATATCAATTTTAAATCTTTGTAGAAATATTTTTTTGTAGGATAAACTCTATGAAGTAATTTGAACGATATTTCTGTAACCTTATTTGTAATTAAAAATATTTGAGGTAATGACCATACTTGAGTCCAGTTTACATTATTTAAAATATTATTCCAGTAAAAAACAACACGGTATAGACGTATTTTTTTAAGATTAAAATTTGACAAGTTAAACACAAAGATTAAAAAGAGCATGTGTGCAATTCTTCACACAACCTCTAGAAGGCGGAAGGTGACAAACATATTTATTTCTCTCACATGAAATTTCCAGAGAAATTAACACTGGTATTTTGGTGCCCTTTTGTCGTAAAATTTAATTTCCGAGTTAAATGAGGCAGATGTGTTTACATAAACCGTGACTGCAATCAAAGTTAGTAGAGTTTTATGCAGTGTTAACATCTAGCAGTCTGCTGCGCATGTCAATCACTTGTAGCTATAAGAATTTCTTAAGTCGCTTTTATTATAAATTCAGTGTCATTTCAGCGTTATCTAATAATCAGCACTTGTGGAAACACCATCTGCCTCTTCATCTGCCAGCAATTGGACTTCCGCTAAAACTCTGATGTTTGACTGAGCTGAACGAACAGATTTCGGTCTGAATGCAGGCGGACAGTCAAACTCAATGGTGACAGACAAACCACAACAGGCAGACCCGGTCGGCCGGCTGGAAGAGGGAATGCCGGAGGGAATGGCTGGAATCTCTGGCCCAGTCCTCCCCCATCAGACCCGCCTCAAGTGTAAATCCCAGAGCCCCATGTCTGAAATGACACGTACAGCTGCTGTGTTGTTTTTGGATTCTGTCTCTATATATGCAAAGTGGACTTTGACTTATTGAGATTCCATCACTCTCACATGTCAAAGAGTCTTAATTTAGAAACAATGTTGCTGTTTGTATCCAAGAACGACACATTTTTTATCCAAATTTTGAAAGAATTTTCTATATATTTTTTTGTATTTTAAAAAAAAAGTAAATTACATTTAAATTTACCAAAATAGTATAAATAAACACACACTTGTATGTATGGTTTACAAGGTTTCTTCATAGGCATAATGTATTTTATATTGTAGAAACTTCTTATTATGTATATGGCCTCACCCTAAACCCGACACTCACAGAACCTGTGGCAATCTTTGGATATCGAAAGCTATGATGTTTAAGCATTTTGAATTATGAGGACATACCTTAATAGAACAGGTCATTCCCATGTGATACATATACAATTTTCCTTGTAAACACATACAATTTGATATAGTGTTGTGTAAAGTACATGCCTCTGGCTGTGAGTAATGATGGGGTGGTACTTAATTCTCAGGCAGAGCTGGTCAGGCTGCTCCAGAAACTCAGGACTTCTGTTGAAGGCTCTCCTCCCTCTGATGAACCCTACAGCTGGGGTGAAGCTTTGTTCACTGAACTGAACAGCATTCCTGAGGTGATGTGAGCTTTAACCACAACACATGGCCACAGCTGCGCACCTGCATCTCCTCTCACTGCAGGGGCTTCACTTTTCAGACACATCTTCTATGTTATTTTAACTAGTACTAGTTTATAATATTGGTAAATATTGATATTCTGAATGAGCATACTTTTATACTTTGGCGTATGTTTTACGTTTTTGTTAAAGTTTTAGAAATGTTGTCATGTGGCTAAAATGTACATGCACTTTAAAATGTTTTCATTTTAATTGAGTTTTTAGCTCAGCTTCATTCATTCATTTCAACAAACTCAGCAAGTTTTTCTGCAGTGAAAATCCAACCTGAAAACTGTCAAGTTATTCTACATCCAGTCCACTTGGTGTCAGCATTAAATTAAAGTCAACTGACAGCAACACATATTGGCAAAAAAGTGACTTCCAGTCATATGAAAATGTACAATTTCTAAGGAGTCATGCATCCAAACAACACCACTATATTCAACCATCACTGGGAATGAGCTATTCATACTAAATGTACAAATGAGATCATGCAAATCCCTATGGAGTAGCCACTGAATCAGTAAGTTACACATTTTGTCAAGTTTGTTATATGCTGATGTGATTTAAATCAATATTTGACTTAAATAATATTTAATAAGTTGAAAGGATATAGATATAGACAAAACAGATGTTGCAAGTCTTTAAAAGCTTCTTGTGTTTTGCATGTGAGTGTAATCTGATATTCAGTAAGCATTGCTGTTTTAGCAGACGACTGAGAACAGGGCAAGTGCTTAAGAGTCTTTGCTGCCACACGCCCTGTTGTCAAATGTTGTGTGGTTGTTTGTCAGAAGTAGGTCAAGTCGTCCATCTTTTACCAAACAATCAAACGATGCAGTTTCCTTGATGAGAATCGGGTATCATGGGGTTACACTCCACATTGAACACTGCACTGTATTGATTCAGAGGCTCAAGGGATCAGTGCTGATGGAAACTGCTGTTGAAATGAACCAGGTTTTTACCATTGTCGTACCATTGGGTTGTCGTAACCCAATGCTGGGTAAAATATGGACAAACTCAGCATTAGGTAATTTTTTTTTATTCTATTTATGTTTTTTTTAACCCAATGATTTATGTTTATCCATATTTAACTCCCAAAGTTGGCTTACAACAACCCAACATTTTTTTGAGTGATAAAGTGGTCTAGATTCATGCACAAAAAAACAAGGCTACTTTTACTCGTTTGTTTCAATACGTTTGTTCCGTTAACCCTTTGATAAACAGATTTGCATCAGAAATTGCATATATACCTAATATATAGTATGTGAAAAACAGTATGCAAGCCGAGTAGTATGTCCAAAATGAAAGTGTTTAGTAGGTCAATAGGTGAAAAGGACATTGCTGACCTACTACCTCCAGCGAGATCCTGTAGTGCACATCCAATGGACACTGTACTACTATACTATACTATACTATACTATACTATACTATACTATACTATACTATA
>CAIGQZ010032266.1:4205035-4220455 GCA_903798205.1 Danio tinwini | reverse complement strand
TGAATGTTTTATTAAAAACCTGGTATGTACATTTGAAATTTACCCACGGGTAAGATTTACCCCGTGGCAATTCTAGTGTTAAAAGGAAAATTTTAAAGAATAGAAACCCAAAATGATGTTTGTCATAATTTATTTAACTTCATGTTGCTCCAAATCGAAATGCCATTCCTGGATAATAAAAAGAAATGCTCTTTTTTTATTGCAATTAAAAATTCTGCAGTATCTGTCTTTGTATTTCACTGTAGAAATGAGTAAATGATGACAAAGTGTTTAGGTTTGGTTAAACTGTTTCCTTAAATGTTTTCTGAGTTTGTTTTACCTCACTGTCCAGCTGTCCTCTGCTGTCTCTGTGTGGAGCTTCATATGCTTCCATCTGCTGCCGAGAAACTTTAGCCAGCTTCTCTGCCAGTTCCCTCCAGCGACCCGCCACCTCCACAGCAGTGGTCAACAGCACAAAGTCCATGACCAGCCGAGCCACCAAACCCTGACAGTCCATCTTCAGAAGAGCCTGAACCACACATACAGTTTAAGATCAACAAGGTACGACACAATGTTCATAATTACAAGTATGATTACAAATAAACAAATCGGAAATATTAGGTTAGAAGTTTTTATGATTAAGTGAGACACCCTTGACATACATTGTATAGATATAAAAAAAAGATATTTGTCAAACAATTTTGCACTGTAAAAAATATGATAAATTAATCATGACAACATAGGTTTTTAGTTCATTGTAACTTGCTAAACTAAGTTAATCCTGTTCTAACTTAATTTGATCAGTTAAGTAAGCTGTTGTAAGTCAGGTTAACATGATATAAGTTCAATGGACTTAAAGTTATTTTGATTCAGCTTAAAAAATTAAGGCAAACAACCAGGATTTTATTTACAGTGTAGTAACTATGCCATTAAATGCAATTTTATATACTATGCAAATTTTCCAAGCTCTTCATTATAATTGTGCTATCAGACATTCTCTAGCAGTATGTAAAATGTTTAATATTTAATTCAGCCATTTCATTTTCAGCTATAACATCAAAACTATATAACTATTTTATGTATCGAAAATCGTTGTTACTATATCAGTATTGACCAGATTTTTTGTCAGTATTTTTTTCTCATGCCGATTAATCAGTATATATCACATAATGAGAATAAACATATCTTTGAATATTTGGCACAGTAATTTCCTTTAAATAAAATATGTATCTGTATGTTTGTGTCCTGTTGTTTATTTCAGCCTTACTCATCTGATGCCACATCTTCTGCTATTTAAAAAAAGCTAACTGCAAAACTAAGCACCGCCACAAAAGATCTGAACCCATCATGAGTTAAAGTCATCACGCAGGGCACTTTGATAAACTTGCCGATGTACAGGAAGCGACGTGCAATGCTCCTGTGAGCACAACATAATGAGACTGACTCCGGGCCCCTTGGACAAGGGAAATGTTAGGGAGGAATATCCGGCCTTCTGCTGGCAAGTGTTCTGTCTTATTAACTAGACCTTCTTTTCTCCCTGAGACTTAGTGACATTTAAAAAAACTGAATAAGGATATTCACGGTACCTTGTGAATATATGACATTCGAAATGTCCGAAACTGTTATCTGATTTTGATGACATGACATTTCACTCTTTGTTAGATCTTTGCTATATATACAACAAAGAATTTGTAGATGGCACAGTGATGCAGTTCACTTTAAATTGGTCAAAAGTGCAGGTGTTCTTCATAGGCTTGAATATGCTGGCATGCACTGACACACATCAGCAGCAAGTGTTTAAAAGTTACACGCCCTAAACCGAGTAATCTCTGATTCCAGTTCCGTGGCTTGGAATGTTTGGAATGACAGGAAGTCTGCTTAGAGGGGGAGGAACATGATGCTGATGCCCCAAAAGACCAGTTAAAGGACTGGCTCCAAACAGAGCAATGAGATAACGGTGGTCCTGCATGGCTTCCCTCTTATCAGACATACTCCACAAACAAACAGGAAGGTATGTCTTTGACTTGTGCATTCAGTCAGTACTTGAAAAATATCAGTACAATTCATTCTCATCTTCTGACATGTAAAGGCCCCTAGGAATCTATCTGTCTGCCTGTTTAACTATTACAATAATAGTGGCATCGGTCAAATTAATTCTGCATTAATAATTTTGTAATCATGTCAAGGTATAAAATATAAACAATATATACAATTGCGTTTATTTTTACAAAGCAAGTGCTGAAATTTTAAAAGGAAACAATTGCTTTTATTTTTACACATCAGAAATCATCACAATGTGCAGCAGTTGCTTTGTAAAAATAAAAGCAATTACTGCACATCGTGATGATTCGTAAACCTTTGATTTAGTTTGTGTACATCATTTGACAATAGCTTTATCAAATCGAATGTTGAAATGCAGGTGAAGTGACTCACTTAATACACAAATACATTTCATTGAAAATGTACATATTATCGACATCACCTTTTTTTTATTTGAAGGACACTACTATATACCTGCAGCTTAATATATAATGTCCTTCCTATACACAACTCCTTAACTTTTCTGATTTGGATTGCGATGCAGTAACGTGCACCTTTTGTAAAGTTGCTTTAAAACAATAATTATTGTGAAAAGCGCTAAACAAATAAACTTGAATTGAATTGAACTCTCTGAGAAATGCTGTAGCTGCAGTAAGACATGTCACATATTCTTGAGAATCTCATATGAAAAGCACAATTTATCTACACCTGCATGCAGAACATACATTTAATATTTAAACAGTCTTTTTGCAGTACCGTATTCACAGACTTCCGCATCACCATTTGCTTGTGTATAGAGGCAGGCCTTTGATTTATTTATCCCAAATTTGCTAAATTTCATGTTATTCCAAGGACAAGGAGTGACTGTCTGGATGCAAGTCAAAGGAGAGGTGTACTGTGTGTGTATCAAACTGTTTACACATGATTGTGTGCATTAGTCAAGGAAAGATAAGGCCTTTCATGTGCACCTGTTTTCTGAGGTCTCACTCATGACCCGACACAGTCAGAAACAACACAAGCAGAAATCCAAACAAAATCGACACCCTCTTCTCAGACTTTTCACTGTGGTATCCTTAACCATTTGTTATTGCCTTAGATATTAAAGGAGTAAAATGCAGAAAGCTCTAACTAGAAGCTAAAAATAATTTGAGTTTATTTTTAAAATTGTTTTGAAATTATCAGTATATTTTTTAAAATGGCATCATTTTAGTAAAAATGTAAATGTTTTTTTTTTGCTTTTAAAAAAAGGTTAAATTACAGACACTGTTACAAACAACACTGTACAGACAAAAGGATTTGTCACTTTATAAACAAACACTATGCATTGTGTGCTTGTGGTCCTGTAGTCTGCCATTGTTGTTTTGCATGTGAATATGACTGAATATGTACTACACAGGGAGTCGGCAATTACGTAAAATCAAAAACATTCAAACTCTTATGCTTTAAAAACCTGATTTAAAAAGTTATAAGCCCTTATAACATGTTGTTTTAGCTGAAGATAGTGTGGTGTAAATGCTCCTAAAAAACACTTTCACAATGAATCTAAAAACCATTGTTATCATTTACAAAAACAAAAACGAAAAAAAATTGTGAAACAGAAAAAGAAATGTGTAGGTTCTCACACAAAGCTAATGTTTTTCTTTGGATTTTTTTCAGTGTTCTTTTCTCTATGATTTATTTGTTTATTTTTTTGTGTGCAGATTCTTTGTTGCTAATGGCTCATTTGTTTTGGATCAGTGGACCCAATGAACTTGGCTAATTTCAGTGCAGAACAACTTGTATTGCTATGCTAATGTTCTGACAAATTGAAACAGTTCCAAAGAAGTGTTTGTTAAATTTGACCTATAAAAGATCTGTGTAAATACCACAGCAACGTCACCACGTAATGCACATTAGAATAATAATAATTCCTTACATTTATATAGCGTTTTTCTAGACACTCAAAACGCTTTACACATTTTTGGGGAAATCTCCTCAACCACCACCAGTGTGCAGCATCCACCTGGATGACGGCAGCCATATTGCATCAGACCGCACATCACACACCAGCTGATTGGTGGAGAGGAGAGAGAGTGATGAAGCCAATTATAGTATGGGGATGGTTAGGCGGCAATGATGGACAGAGGCCAGTGGGCAGATTTGGCCAGGATGCCGGGGTTAAACCCCTATTCTTTCTCGAAGGACATCCTGGGATTGACCCTACACGCAGGAGGTCTGTCAAGCTTTCGAGCGAGGGAAACAAGCCAAAGCGTTGTGCATATGGATTGTGCAAATCTGATAGCCAGTATCCCAAAAGTTTGGACGGGGTGGTGGAATTTTTTCCCTTTCTAAAACCTAAAACCCATGGGGAGAAATGCCAGCGTGGATCAAGCTGTGTGAGGGGTGCTAAAAGAGTGGGGTTAGGTTGGTTTTGTTTTCGATATTCCTGACACATTCAGTGATAGACGGCAATAACTCACACACCTCTTATTCTAAAAAGATATAAACTGTGTTTCCTACAATAATACAAAGCAGGTTATGTTTCAAAGCTGTCTTTTTCTTTTTTTCCACTCGATATTATGAGCATTGTTCCGTTTAAGCCCTCGCAATAGCTGTAAGAGCGAGCACAAACCAGTCATATTTCCATCTGCTTCAAGCTACAAATATTTGAAATGACATACCAACAGAACAAAACCGAGATATGATCACAAACTGAGCACTTGCGATCAAATAATATTTACCCGCAGCTGTTTTTCAGTAATTTATATCCCTCATGTCCATGTCAGAGCTACAATTCACCAAAATTTTCATCTGTCTTCTAGAGATTTACTCATTGGATGACGACGTTATAGCGGGCGAGTGTCTGCTTTTATATTTGGTGTCGGATTAATATTTGCTGGTAGGGAAACTCTTACAGTATATGTTCACTTCTGCTATTTATACTTTGATTTAAATTCAAATTTATTTATTTTTCCACTGCAAATTAGAATAGAAACTGTAAAAACAGCACATAAACATACTGACAGTTATAGGTACTGTACATCGTTATGGGTCAATGATGCTAATATTTGACACAAATCCATCAATTTCCCTTTTTCTGGCTGTTCTTTCTATGAATGAATTATGTAGAAGCACTGTCCATGCATGTTTCCTTGTTGGTTAGTAACGCTATGTTTCATAGCACAACAACTAATCTATCAGGCTTTTTTTGGCTAAAAAAAGAGTAATTGCGGTTTAATTAGTTATTATTAAATTATTTTTTAAAATTTACCGATCGTGCTGTGCATGAACTAAGCTGTTAAATGGTTAGTGTATGAGGCGGCTAGGCTTAAGCTTCAATTTTGATTAAGTTATTTTCTAATCGGTTGCGTATTAAGTCATGAATATACACCTGCAATGCATACTGTAGTCCTTTTTTATCTGGCTTTTTCAGATATCTCACCTGTTCGTCAAAAATGACTAATGATATCCATGGGAATGTCTGACACCAGCACATACATATTGTAATAGACATGGCAGGCACGAAAGCTTGACAGGCAACAGTACATTAAGGAGGGCGTGGCTTAGCTAAGGGTCAAATGTGTAGCACATGAAGATATTTGAACTAGCAGTTGACCTTCTAATTTATTACACACAAAGCCTGTTTGAGCAAATAATTAGTTTTAACATGCTATAGAATTCCTTTTTTTAAACATCTGACATTTTGATTAATGCGTCAGTATTTTTCAGCCTGTCTCTTTTGATTTCCTTTTACATAAGCATTTGGTTGCCTTTTTCCGTTTTTAACCCATTGTCAGAAATTACTGACCGTTTATAGAGAAGTGCTCTAACAATACACACAAAGGGAAATGGGAGGATGCTGAAGAATCAAAGACTGAAAAAGTTTAGTGGCATTCACATGTTCTTCCTCAGCAAGTTTTTCCTGACCATTAAAAAAGCCAAGATTAGAGTACTTGCACGAAAAAAAAAGCATTACAGCTGGAACTTTTACTAATTAAAAATGAAATGGCAAAGTTCTGTAGCTGTTCAGTCATGATGCCAATATGGACGGCAACCCAAAAGACTAATTCACCATGTGCTCCCTTGGGAATTTCTAATGGCTTTGAAAAGTCGCATTTGCCTGACTGAGTGTAATTTATTTTGTAGAACAAAACAGGAAAGTCTTTTCATGTCATGTTAACCACAGACCTCATTTTAGTCATAAAACATAAACCACTATTCTAAAAAACCCTTAAGAAGTCCCAGAGGGAATCCATTGCTCTGAAATGCTAAATCTTGGATTTGTTCTGTTGATGTGTGAGGTTTGTGTAGTTTGGGGCGTCCGTCATTCTACATTTGATGCTCCTGCGTAGATGCTAACAATAGAAAAGGAAACATCTGCACAACTAAGATTCTCCTTCAACAAGTCTTGTCTTCCAGCATTTTCACTCTATAGAGTTTTGTTATCACATTTGAGATGGTCACAGATGACCCTAATTTTAGTTCATGAAGAACATAACTCGTTAATTTACGTAAGTAAATGTTAATTTAGTGTGCTTCACTTCATTGATGTGAACTATCCAAACAGATTTGATCATGTATATTATCAGTATCATTATTTTAATCTTACTTCAAATATTGAGGCATATTTTAAGCAGAATTACTCGCAGCTCGTTGCTATTTCAGCTGAGCGCCTGTACTAAAAAAAAAAAGTGCATGTCTCTGCATGCTTTATATGATCTGTTGCTGCATGTTAATATCAGATACTGAATATATTCTGCCTTGTGCACTGTATTTTGATTGCTCTAATTTTTTATGTATCAAGTCACAGGGTGCTTTTTTTAAAAGCTACACAAAACTGAAAAAGTTGCTAAACGTGAGGGGGAGGGGTGACGGCATTGGGGAAGGTTCAAACTCAGGACTACTGAAATGCAATGGCATAACTGTACACTAGGGTATGGCCACTGATAGATTGTAAAAGGTATAGATGTAGTATTCGTGACGTCACCCATAGGTTTCTGAAGAGTGCAAATGAAGCTACAAGTAGGCATGGCCAACTGTCGCCATTGTGTTTGCCCATCATCTCACCGACCGGGGCTGACCAAAAAAGCGCAAAGGGCAAAGGCGGAGCATTAGTGGTGCTACAGAAACCTGCTAGCATTTTGCTTATACAGGCAACCAGTGAGACCTAGCTGTCACTCGAGTGGCCACTCCCTTAATTATGCAGACTTAATATAACTTAATAAAAACGAAACACATGAGTTATAAAAGAATTCACCCTCCTCACAGTTGTCATAAAGGGTAGTATTAGCTATATGCACCAAAACCATCTTTTCTACCAGGCTGTAAACATGTTTTTATCAGCTGTAAAATTGGCCAATTTAGCATTGTAGTCAGTAAACATCTAGACTTCCTGGAGCCAGCCCCCAAAGGTGAGTCGATGAAATGCAGTTTCAGTTACTTCCGCATTGGCTTCACGAGGGAGAGCGGGAAGTTGCTGCTTGGCTTGATGTGTTTACATTCTTCAATAAATTTACTTATATGTTTATCATTGGTATGACCCCTTTCTTTTATATGTCAAAATATCCTTTTTTTTATCATTAAAGCAAGTATAAAATGTCAAGTGTGAGCAAAACATACATGACATTTTTGAGAATGCCTTTTTTAGACTGTTGTAGCTGGCAAATGTCTTTTTTACTTGTGTAACTTTTCCCTTTATATTTAGAGACAGATTTAAAAGTTAATCACAATGAATTAAAAAGTGAAATTAAAAAGCTTAATAGTTAGACAGTCAGTGGTTCATTCAGCTGTGGCAACCCCTGATAAAGCAGCTATAGGAATAAGCCGAAGGAAAGTTGGTTAGGTGAGTGGGTTAGAGAGTTAGGCTTGTGATCTAAAGGTTGCAGGTTTGAGATCTCGGGACCAGCAAAGACTGTAGGTGCAGCAGTGAATGTATAGCATTCTCTTCCTTCCTCAATACTACAGCTAAGTGAGAGTCTTGAGCAAGACATTAAACCCTCACAATTGCTTGCCTGGTGCTGTGGTTATGGATGCCCACTGCACCGGGAGTGTGTTCACCGCTGTTTGTGTGCACTCGGATGGGATTTCATGACTTTCCTTCCTTTAAAATCGTGAACAGCTGTAGTTTAGGTATGCATGGGTTTTAAGCAATTGTTATTTAGATTCTTCACTGTAACTGAAGGATCTTTGTTTAGGTAATTACACACTGCACAGCACACTGATTGATGCATCAATGAGCAGATATTTAAAAGAGTATTTGTAAAATAAGTAGCTAAAATGAAACAAAAATAACATCCTGCTTCAGGTTCCTGTTGACATAAGTTTTCCTCATAAGACTTTATTGACACAGTGACACAGGAAGGTTTGGGACAAGTGACAACCAGACAAACCTGCAATCTTAGCACATTATCCATCGATGTAATCTAGACCAAGTGAAAGATAATATAAAGAAACAAGCATGGGTAACTGCATGGGTGAATTTAGAGCAGCTAAGTGTTATTGTTTGGCACCCATAGATGCTCAAAATACTCTGCAAACTATGAGTTCTTGTGCTTTATGAAAAATTTACACAGCAACTGTTTGATCGCACACTTTTACTTCAAACATGCCAAGTCTCAGCCTTCTAGCCCAATCAGAAATTTGAAAACCACTTCTCTTTGTGAGCCTAAGCCTCTAAAGTTTACAAAACCTATTAAAAGACTCTACGTGAATAAAATAAATGTAAAAAAAAAGAAAAAAAAGTCAACATGTATACGAGCATGCTTTCAGTACTCAAGCTGCAATTTTGTATACTTCATTATTTTTATTATTATAAGGAATAGTGCTTTCTTTTATGAGTCAGTAGTATTCAGGCAGAGAAACTGAATCATTCATTCATTCTCCTTCAGCTTAGTCCCTTATTTATCAGGCATCACCATAGCATAACGAACTGCCAACTATTTCGGCATATGTTTTACCCAGCAGATGCCTTTCCAGTTGCAACCCAGTACTAGGAAGAGAAATTGAATAATCAAATGTAAATTAACACTGCATAGTCTTTACTTTATAAAGTAAACCATGCTAAGTTCTACATAACACCAAACTTTAAAGGTGTTGTACAGCACATTTGTCAAAGGGTGCTATATGGGTTGCTTTGTGCTTTTCGGAGGTCAAAAAGTCTTGTGTGGTGGCCCTGCAATGTTTCCTTATATGAGGCAATTGGGGCAAAAAGGTTAAAAAACACACCGTCTTCAGGAAATACACTGTATTTTATTGTTTTAAAACATTCCCTTAACTAAACTAAGAACCTTTAAGAACTATACAGGGACTTAACTCCCCCTTTGTGTGGCAGTGGTGCTCGATGGCACCTTTAACCACCTGAACTGCTCAATACTGGGATTAACAGGTTCTTAATATGTAAGCAGTTTGAGAACTATTGACATTTCTATTGTTTGTCTGTCCAGCTTGCGTGTGATCTTAAAGACACTGATTAGTTTGTTTACATTTGTTTGGTGTGTGTTGGAGTAAAAAATACCTGCACTACATTTTGCCCACCCTGTTTTATGTAGCCACTTTTCTGGTCTTGCCCATGTTGTGGATGTTTAATGCTAAAAATTATGGATTGTGCTGCCATGGCTTGTGATGTTTGTTTAATTATGGGGTGTTTTAAAATGTATTCAATATAATTTCTACTCTACTTTCAGAAGTCAAACAACTTCTTTGTGAAAAGAGCTTTGAGTAATGTTTTGAAATATTTATTTGAATTGCTCTGCTATTAACTAGTGAAATTATATATTATTCATAATGTAATTCATACAAATTTGTTTAGTATACTTAAGTGTAGAAAAAAATAATTCAACCTCACCAGCAAGGTCAAACAATCACAGTTAGCAGTACCACTCCGCTATCTGGTGTCTTTCATACAAATACATAAAACAAAATTGATGCATAAAATTTGAAACACAACCCGTCTTTCTAACTGGAAGTAGTATGCAGCTTTATTAAGTTTTACATTTTTTTCAGTAATAATAAAATAATATAATAATAAAATAATTTTTTATTATTCAAAGCAAGCAGGATAAATTACTAGAAACGTTCAACTCTTACCTTCATGAGCTCCTTCTGGAAAGACTTCCTCTCCTTGCCCTCAGCTGCATTGCAGTCTTCCTTAAGCTTCTCAAGAACACAAGCTACCTTTTCTGGCTCACTGTCTGGCTCTGTCCGGCAGAAATGTGTCAAAGGCAGATTGACGTAGCCCAAAGAATCAGCAAATGCTCTCCAACTTGCCACATTTTCCATCAGTATTGTCCGAACCGATGCATAGATGTACGTCAGACACATGCAGGGTTTCAGGATCTGCTCTAAAAGCACTGTAGTCGTAAGATCAGACCCTTTGTAATTGACAGGTTTCACTTTTCCCATGATAAGAATGTTTTTTGCATGCACCAACCCAATTCTGCCATGGTAGTATCCGATATACCATTCCTTTGTCCATAGGTGTCCTTTAAGTTTGATTTTTTCCTCACTTACAATAGTCATTACGTCACCTTTAAGATACTCTAGCAAATACAGGCTTTTGGACTGTCTTACAACTGTTTTCAGCAATTTAGCAAATTTCAAGTTTTTGACTAATCTGTCCTGAAATAGGGGATACTTTGTGGTTGCAGCAAGAGGAGACAGTACAATTTTGTTCACTTCCTTTTTCTTCAGAAAGCGCCTTTGAACGGAGCTTCTTGTGCTTGTTTTGGGTAGTGGGATTGGGGTCTGAACGCAAAACTGGGCCAGAATACAGTCTTTATCATCCTTGACCTGTATTCGCAATGTAAAGTCTGAAATGTCTGTAGAATCGCGGGCTGCGATCATGTAGACAAGGCGGGCCACTTTGCCAAGTTTGATTTGAAACCCCCTGACGGTCTTGGCCTGTTCATTGGCTCTTATTTCAAAATTGGACATGTTCGAATACATGCCAACCTGAAGGTCTTGAGGTTTTGCCATTACAAACTGGTGCTTTCCCCAGAGCTGGAGGACGACAGGTGTAGTTGACTGTGAGTGTTTTTTGACGTCACTCACAAGCAATGTCTTCGGGGCACAGTCATGGCCAAAAATGGCCACCACTGTCTTAAAAGACGGGTGGATATGTTTTGGGCCATACACCCCAAGAGTGACCTTTTTTACAACGTGTTCCCAGACTGTGTTGTAAGGAGCCACTGTTTGTGCCTGGGCCACCACAGAGACATACATGCAAGGCTCTAAATTGTCTAGGGTCACTTGCACTGTGTCCCCATACATGTATGCATGTGGTATTGGGACGTATGGACCTTCTTTACAGTCGCTTCTTATGCATACTACCTCTGCAGTTTTGCGGCTTTCTATCTTCACCACAACAGACACCTTCATCTCTAAAGTGACTGGGGTCTTGGTTTCCATGTTACTTAGTTTTATTTCTACCACTGGACTCACGGTAGTACATCTATCATTGTTCAGCTCCAAAGGTGGGTCCAGGAGGGCCTTCAGAGATATCTGTTGAGTCTCTCCTGATGTAACATGACCCTCAGGGATATGTATGCTGATACTGGTATTTGGTAGCTGCACAGCTCCACCAGAGCTGTCCAGTTTGCAGACTATGTTGGTCTCTATTGGTTGGGTTTGCCCCCATCCTGGGTTTTGTCCAATTGAGTCCAGGTCATGGCAGGATCTCGTAAATTTACGATGATTTAGCCATGCTGTTTTGAAGTCCTCTCTACTTTGAAAATGCTCAGGTTTAGGTGACTTCATGCTGCCAAAATAACTCAAGGAACCTTCATTTCCATCAGACAGGGATTGCAGAACAGACAGCTCTGACATGCTGTAGCAGCGCTTGTTCTTAAAAAATGGATTGTCTCGACGAAGATTCACACCAATCCCTGAGCTCCGGCTAAAACAGTTTGTGTCAAGCAGCCCATTTTCAAAGCCATTAATATTAACAGTGCTGCTGGTGTTTGAGATTTGAGGTGAGAAATTATCAAAACAAAAGGTATTTGTTAAATTTTGGTGGCTGTTTTGGTCAGGGGTGTCTTGCAGTGTGCTGCTTAGGAATGGGTTATTTGACATGCGTTTATTAACAAAAGGATCTTCATTTCTAGATTCTGTGGTTTTGGAGGACACCGTCCAGTCCCCTGAGATGTCCATTTCTTTCACTCCCTCAGAAATGTCACAAATGCTGTCAATCATGCCGCTGTCACTGAATGAGGAGTCTCGATAATTGATCGGCTGGACATATGCAGCTGGGATGTACCCCATCTCTTTGCTGTTGTGTGCATACCACCACTCTCCACCTGATGTGTCTATAACATAAAGACAGTCTCCTTTTGAGAACTTGAGAGTGGTAAAGCTGGACGGGCAGTAATCCTTAATGGCAATCACTTCCCTGGCAGCTCCAAATGAGGCAGTAGCATCCAGTCGTAAAGAACTAGGTGAAGGCACTGTTGATTGATAAATAAACAAATGAGTAAAAATGCATAATTAAAAAAGTAAACCATGTTTATTGTGTAAAAATGATAAAGGAGACCTTTGACATCTGTTAGGGTGGCCTCTGACACTCCTTCATTGAGATCGATTAGTGCGCCTTCTGATCTGCAGCGAGGGAGCACAGTGTTGTTGTTTGCTGATCTAATGCGATGAGCAGCCATGGTGTGTATTCCTACCAAACTCCTCCTTTTATCTTATGTTTTTCTTCCCATGATTCAGCTTCTGATCAACAGATTAGTGGCCTTAAAACAAAGCAAAAGATAATAGTAATATCAGTTACTTCTTCTGAATATTTGTATATATGTATATATAAAATAACTGAATTCTTTTATCTTTGCCATGATGACAGTAAATAATATTTGACTAGATATTTTTCAAGACATTCTATACAGCTTAAAGTGACATTTAAAGACTTGAATAGGTTAATTAGGTTAACCAGGCAGGTTAGGGGAATTAGGCAAGTTATTGTATAATGATGGTTTGTTCTGTAGACTATCGAAAAAATATAGCTTAAAGGGGATAATAATTTTGACCTTAAAATGGCTTTTAAAAAATTAAAAACTGCTTTTATTCTAGCCAAAATAAAACAAATAAGACTTTCTCCAGTAGAAAAAATATTATCAGACATACTGTGAACATTTCCTTGCTCTGTTAAACATTATTTGAGAAATATTTAAAAAAGAAAATTCAAAGGGGGGCTAATAATTCTGACTTCAACTGTATGTATGTACGTGTTGCAAAGTTACTTATAGTAAGTAATGTGCTTTTATAAAGTGCATTTATCTTGTAAGGCCATACACCCAAAGCATTTTACAATTATAAGAAAGGGCTCTTCACACCACTACCAGTGTGCAGCATCCACTAGGATGATACGACGGCAGCCACAGCACAACGATGCCACCGCGATCACCACACACCAGCTATAGGGGGACTGGAGAGATAGTGAACCAATTCGGTGGATGGGAATGTTTGGGAGGCCATGATTGTAAGGGCTGAGTAAGGGAATTTGGCCAGGACACCAGGATTACACCCACAAGAAGTGCCATGGAATTGTTAATGACCATGGAGAATCAGGCTCTTGGTTTGACTTCATCTGAAAGACGAGGCTCACTGAAAGTATTTTGACGCCTTCACTATATTGGGGCATCAGGACTCACACAGACAACAAGTTGAGCGCCCCCTGATGGCCTCACTAACACCACTTTCAACAGCAACCTAGTTTTCCCTTGTGGTCTTCCATCCAGATATTGACCAGGCTCAGGGCTGATATGGCTGTGGCCATATTAGATAAGTTGTAACAATTTCATAAAGATGTTCCTAAATGCAATGCTATGAAAGATTTTTGTTTTCTTTTTTGGTCTCCAAAGAACCTTTTAGTGAAAGTTGCTTCAAAGAACCATTGTTTTATCTAAAAACATTTCACCGTTTTCATCAATATCAAATAAAGATCTTTTTTGCTTAAAATTCCCAAAGCATTGATCTGAGGATTCATTCAACTACTGGAGAGTGATTTAAATTATTGTTGACACCGATAACTATACATTTTGCATTTAGTGTTAATCAGTTATTTTATGACAGTAAGATTACCCATCTTTTCATATTGGTCTATATCAGACATATTCGGAAAAATACATTTTTATCTATTTCAGTTTCATAAAAATAAATGGACTTCCATTTTGCCACTACTTGTCTTGAAGTATAGGCAGAAATATGTGTTCCTGTCCAGGCACGTCTACCATATTCATGACGTCCTTTTGAACATGAACAGAAAATAAAAGGCCCTGGTCTCAATGAAGGGTTACACAGTCAGTTGCTTACAGTATGTAGCCTGACATCTTTCCTCTTTTTGTGTGTCAATAACTATGCTTGTATTTATTTTATTTTTGCAAAATGACTCCTGATTGCTTCAAATATTGTGCAAAGTGATTGAATTATTCATAAATAAATAGAAGTTGTATCTCAGTGGCTTTAAGTGTGTGATATGCAAGCTTAAGGATCAAACATCACTTGCTTTTAGTAATCAGAAGTAGGATCGTGTTTGAGTGGAACTCAGCATCCTCTTAAGTCTGATCATGAACTATAAAGGCTCTTCAGCAATACACATCAGTGGTTTCCATGGCTACCACCTTGGGGAAGAAAGCACATACAGACAAGCGCCTTTAGAGAAAATGCCCAGCTGTAGCCTATACTGGCAGTGTCTCAAGCACATCAGTCTGCTACAATATCAAACTACTAATTGTAGAGCAGTCCAATAGATTACTAAGGCTGAACTTAAACCAGTAGTTTAATAAAACCTCACCATTTTTAAAAACAAAGCCACTTAGGCTGCCCTACTGAGAGCATTACCGTTTAATTTACACTGAATGAAGACTGTTAACACTGACGTTCATTAAGGAGCAATGACTATCCAGTGAAAGTTGTGCAAAATGTTTCTGAAAATTGCAACGGTTGTCACAACCTGCTTTTTAAAAAGATTTATATAAATTTGTTAATTTGTGTATGGACCTGCTCTGTGAGAAACTGTTCCACCTTTTGTTTCGTAAAAACAGAGGAAATGCCTGTGAAATAAGGATGTGCTGCATTTCCCAAAACTTATATTGCACAACTGTTTTAGTGAACCAGCACCGACTGTGTATGTTCATACTTGCCTGTGATGTAAAAAAACACATGTACATGTATATAATCTTCTTTTAAACTTTAGTTTTGAATTAAAAAAATATATATATATATAACATTCAGCTCTTTCTGTTTCTGTCACTTTGCTGTTAATTACATAACTGACAAATTATCATGGGCTCAGAACAATGTTTTGTGTATAATTTTTACGTTTTGTGGCAAGTAGTCATGAAAAAAGAGGTATAAAGTGCATCCAGGATAATATAATTGTATTTACTATAATATTATATATATATATATATATATATATATATATATATA
>CAIGQZ010032266.1:4192382-4204935 GCA_903798205.1 Danio tinwini | reverse complement strand
ATGGTACCATACTTGACGAAAATTCTCTATTTCACTCTCTCTCTCTTCAGTTTAAATTATATATATATATATAATTTAAACTGAAGAGAGAGAGAGTGAAATAGAGAATTTTCGTCAAGTATGGTACCATCCTGGCACAGCTCAAAACTGTATCTGCATACTTAATTGTAAAGTTTTTCCTCACATTACTAAAAATGTGTCTAGATGATTTATGTAGGCTAGAGAAATGGGAAAAATTATGATGTTCAGACTGGTACATTAAACATTAATGCTGCTCAGCTACAATATATTATTTAATAGTAGCTTCTAAGTAGTTTGACATGAGAGGATTTCTGAGGCTTTGAGTTCTGATACCAATAGAAAATGAGCACGTTACAGTTAAATTAATCAGTCTAAATATAGGGCAAATTTCCTGACAATTCTCAAGTTATTGTCTGGGTTTTCACCACAGATTGCAAGGTTAAGTCTAAAGCAGTAGGATTATGTAAGGTAAAAGACTGAAGGGTGGGTGAACCTAAAGACAAGTTTAAACTGATTGTGAAATCCACAAAAACGCATGAGGGCATTTAGAAACCTACACACTCTCACAAGTTTTTCTTTTATGCAAGTTTTAAGTGTCACACAGCGCAAAAAAATCTATTCAATTTAATCAAAAGTCACATAAATTGCAGTTGTGAGCGTTCAGGAGGGAAAGTGGATGACAGGCAAACGAACGGCAGTGCAATACTAATCGAAGAAAATCCCGAAACAAAAATGAAGCTCAAATACATAAGTTGACTTACTTTTTGACAGATGCAGTGCAGTGTCTGGAGTACGGACCGTTATATGTTTGGCTTTTGTGAGCGCGCGACACACTGTAGCTACAGTACAAGAAAATGCGTGACGTCAGAAAACAGGAGGAGTCCCGCCTTAAACACAGATAAACATTTGATAACAGCATTTTATCTGAATTAAACATTTATACACCAATGAATTGTGTTATGGTTTACATATATATCACTGTTCCCTGTAGTGTAAAATGTTTCTAAATGTTTACTTTTAGTTCTGTTATTAGCTACTCTCTTTTCAGGATGACACTTTGATTTTATTGCATAAAACCGAACGTTGTAATCTAGTAGTGAATCAGATTTTTATTTTCTGAATGCCTCATGTTGCGCCCTAGTTCTGCGAGCTTACCCAATTCTGACCGCATTTTAATGTACTGACCTGGCACTGACAGCCACAAATAGGATGCGGCTTCTGATACATATCTGGCGGCACCTCGTGGCCATCTAACAGATAACAAAGTAGTCTGTGTGTGTGACTTTTTTTTTTAAAAAAGTGATTAGATACAACAAGCGAGAAATACTCTGTTAGTTTCGGTATTTCAGCATGATAAGTAAACTTTTATTATTCTATTGCTTAAATTGCATTTAGTGGAATTATTTATTAAAGTGAAAAGACTAATTTTGGTTTCAAATAAACTTTCTAAGGATGTAAATCATACTTTATTGGTAGCTAGTGGAAAACACATCTTTTAAGCTTTTAAGGTTAAAATACTTTTATTCATTCATTCATTTTCCTTCGGCTTAATCCCTTTATTCATCAGAGGTCACCACAGAGGAATGAACCGCCAACTTATCCAGCATATGTTTAACACAGCAGATGACCTTCCAGCTACAACCCAGTACTGGGAAACATCCATACACATTCATTCACACACATACATTAAGGCCTATTTAGCTTTTTCAATTCACCTATAGCACATGTCTTTGGACTGTGAAGAAACCGGAGCACCTGGAGGAAACCCATGTGAACACGGGGAGAACATGCAAACTCTACACAGAACTGCCAGCTTGTCCAGCTGGGACTTGAGCCAGTGACCTTCTTGCTGTGAGGCGACTGAGCCACCATTAAATTTTTTTCCTGCTAACTGAGCTTTAAACAAGTCTTGCTAACTCAAACATAGTCATATTGAGTGATCTGGATGCAGTTGCAAGCTGAGCTGCATGCAATTCTTTTAATGCGCACACCTAACCCCACCGCTAATCCTACCCCTCACAGTAATGTCGCTATAGCTCCATTGAGTGCATTGGGTCTGACAATCCAAGTCTGAATTCAGATACTATTGGAGAATTTACCTTTCTTGAGGTTGCTTGCTGGCCTTTCTCATTCTCTCAGGTATGAACATAGGGTGCATGAATACACAGAAGATTTTCTTCAAGACTCTTGAACTCCCTTGCTGGTGCAAAAACAATCTAATATGAAATGTAAGACAGATACAATCAACTCCATTGTCTTAAATAGGGAAAAAGACAGTTAAAAAATTATATATATACTAGTTATGTTTATATGTGTGTGTATAATATAAATATAAATTTCTCACGTTTGATATACAATGGTGAAATGTTTCTCTCAGGCATATTTGAGCAGGTGCTAAAAAATTAAACATACAGTAAGTAGACTTTTAAAGCATGTTGCTTCAATTTCAAGTTAAGCCCCCCCCTCTCTCTTTGTAGTTATGTAATTTTAATGCGAAATAATTGACTGCAGCTGCTGTTTATTATAGAGCAATGCTGAATAACATTTTAATTGTTTTTCTCATATTCACTTTTCCTTTAGGGAAATGCTTCTGAAATCTGCTTTCTTGTCTATGGTACTTTAGATTCTACAGACCTGCAGATTTTCAAATGCTCAGTTGGTTTAGTTGTGTTTAAGTGAATGTGCAATTAAAGACTGTAGGAATCTGCTAAAAGATCAGTTTATAGTTGCACTTACAGAGCACGACCACAAGATGTCAGCCAAAACCAACAGATTTTTGTCTTTGTTGTTGAACCTGTTTTCCTGTTGCTTTCACAAAATAAAATTAATAGGCTATATAATAGTAGTTATGTTTTTAAATAGCCTATTATGTTATTGTTTTTACGGAATTACATTTTTGGACAGTGGAAATGTTAGCATGCATTTACATTATAATATACATATCAATATATAGCACATAAGATCGTTCAGATAAAGTGTGCTGGTTCGAGCTCCGGCTGGGTCAGTTGGCATTTCTTTGTGGAGTTTGCATGTTCTGTGGTGTGTTCGTGTATGTTTCCTCCGGGTGCTCCGGTTTCCCCCACAGTCCAAACGACATGCACTATGCCATAGTGTATGTGCGTGTGTGCAAGAGTGTGTGGGTGTTTCCCAGTGTTGGGTTGCAGCTGGAAGGACATCCACTGCGTAGAACATGTGCTGGATAGGTTGGCGGTTCATTCCGTTGTGGCAACCCCAGATTAATTAAGGGACTAAGCCGAAAAGAAAATGAATGAATGAATATTATTTACATTCCTGGGAATTAATTCCTTAGTTATGTCTAGTTTAGTTAAATTAAAACTGTACATTTTAAATTCAATAAATGAGCATGCAGTGTGGATTTATCACTTGTAAAACCTGAGAAGTTTGGATTTATCACTTGTAAAACCTCAGAAAGCACTGACATCTTTCAAAAGACACACTCTTTCAATTCAGCCTTTAAGAGATCAGTTAATGAGCTCATTTATAATTAAAACACATTGATTTTGTGCAGCTGCTCTGATCATTTGTGAAGCCTTTATTTCACATGCTTACCTTGTCAAACACTTGGTGATTCTCTGCAAGACCGACTACAAGAAAACAGATCAATGCTCATTGAATATAAATTATGAAATTTCAAATCATTGCTATCTTAGTGTTTCAGAAAGGGGTTTGAATTCAAAAGAAAAAAAAGCTTCACAGATGTGATACAGCACTGGGCCTAGCGTGATAACAACCTATATTTAATTCTCTCTTTAAAGTGGAAATATATTGATCTCAATGAGCGATCGCTAAAGCCATCAAAAGTCAAATGCAGGTTTGGTTTTTTATACCTCCTGAAGAGTCTTTTTAGAAGTGCTCTGTCAGAGAAAGCCTTTTGATGAACAACAGCCACTGAGTGATTATTTGGAGCTCTGTACAAACATCTTAAATAAGCATATCAATGGTGACAGAAAAAAGAAAACACACACTCACACACACACACAGACTGATTAGACAATCATAGTAATAATAATAATAATAATAATAACAAATTAAACTTCAAAAAATGTGCTCCTTTTTTGATAAAATCAGTTAAAAGGATAATTTTGTCAAAGTCATGAAACAAAGACATTAAATATGCACTGCTAAAATGTGTTTGATAGCATGCACTAAAACTGGGTGAAGCAGGCTTGGAAATGAATGAATTAATGGAGGGTTTATGAACAAATGCCAAATTCAAAAAGGAGGCAAAACATGCTCTACACAAAGCTTCTACAACTGCAGTGACTAAAGTTAAATGTAAAAAAAAGCCAATTTACAACATTACATTCGAATCTGAGCAATTTGCATCAGGTTTCTTTTTCTGCATTTTATTTATTTTTATAGCATTGAGCGTTATAACCAAGAAACATTTTGTTGAGCTTATGAACGTGGAAGCCAATCTACTCAAGTACAAATACCATTACTTGCCTAAAAAATGTAGTGCAAGTAGAGTAAAAGTATCTGCTGTAAATATTACTGAAAGTATGAGTAAAAAGTAGCCCTTTTAAAAATACTCAAGTGTAATGAGTAGTGAGTATTATGCTGTCAAAAGCTGATGTGTTTACATGTATTTTGTGCATGTGTGTATAAACGTAACATTCTGTAGTGCATTTAGTTATTGCCCAGCAGCCACACAACATCATGAGACATTAATATTAGGTTAGATTTAGGTTGTAATGTCAGGTGACCAAAATTAATTGTCAATCTAGCAGCTAAGGACAGCGTTATTTTAATGTCCAATAATGACGTCAAATGATGTTGATATTTGGTTGATTTTAGGTTGGTAGAAAGTGACCAAAATCCAACGTTGAGCCAACATCTTAAACCAACATCATATATGACTTCAAATACTGACATTTATTCATCATGTAAGGGAACCAAAATCCAATGTCTGATAGATGTCACAGGGGTAACGTTCACACAACGTCAAGCTGTAACATCATTAGACGTTGATAGTTGGGTGGTTTTTGGTTAAACATTGGACATTGACATTGGCCTGACGTTGAGTTCTGACGTCAACCCGATTTTCATTTCCAAACAAAATGCAAAGTCCCCATGACATTAGGGTTCAACATCAATCAGACGTCATGTTGACGTCCTGTGCCTGCTGGGTGTTTAAAGGGCCATGAAACCCCTCTGTCTCAGCAGGGTGTTTTCACACCTCTAGTTTGGAAAAAGTCAGGAAAGTGGGCGTGTCCAGCTCTGTTCAGGTGGGAGTGTCGGGGGAGGGAAAAAGGGAAGGGTTTGCAAATATGAGAGTTTTCATTTGGGAATGCAAATGCAGTGGAGAAAGAGAGTGACTGTGTTTATATGGACATCAGTAATTGAATTACTTGCCAAATTATTAATTTGTCGACTTTAACTGCAGTTTGGCACTTTAACTTTTTATTCAGGAACATTTTCTGCATGTTGCCCATGACAAACGAGATATTAAAAGCTGGAAGATATTAACTGCTGGAAGAGTGGCGTTTTAATGGTATGTTTGAAATGGGAGTAAAAAAATTCTCCGCATTTCTCGGTAACTTAGATGCACTCAGTAGGTAGCGTCAGAAAGCTGTGTGTGTATAGACTATCCTGTCACAAAATGCGGTGACTATGGTATGTCTTTAAAAAACTGAAAGAGCACTGCTGACAATACAATGTAACTTTACCATCTGGGTTAAACAAAGGGCACTGCACTGCACACACTTACCAAATCTGTCAAGACAGGACAATCACACTGGAAATGTCTTTTTTTTTTAAAAAAAGACGAGTGGCAAATCCGGATTTCACCATTTCCAGATGCGAAAAGCTCTCGGGTAAAAAATGTTCCTTACAAACGCATTTCTGTCGCGTGTCACGTGCACTGTAATCCACACGTGAGTCCAGCAGCGCTGTCATAGAGGGAAAATAAAAAATGTGTTGCAGCACACTAATAAATGCAACACTGACGACCCATGTCTCCAAATTCTTGTTCTTTCACTTGTTTTGGCAACACAACGTGGCATCTCTCTGCTGTTAAACACTGTAACAGGTAAACAGTCTCCAAAGTTATCATGCATATTAATGAAGTTGCACCGCATACACAATAGAGCGCGCTGATTGGTTTGAACAAAGTCTTTCTCATGAATTAATGCCGCACCCTCAGAGACAACACAATGTTCTCGCAGGTACAGACAGCCACTCTCCACGCTGAATTTACACGCAAGTATCTCATGGCCGTGACATAACTTCAAAAATTCATTTCAAACCGGAAGACCGAATTAGCTCAAAATAACGCAAAAACAACCAACTTTCACTTTTTAGTGCAATATATGTGTCCTAATAGTGTTTATAGCAGCATGGGACACATATGACTGTCAACAGCTCAAAAAATGTGTTTTGGTGTTTCGTGACCCTTTAAGGCCATTTCGGTCATCATACAGTAAACATCCATCATCTTCTCATCAGTGACATGCATCTAAACAGTCTCTGAGTCAATGCGCATAAAGATTTTGGATGTCTTCATGGACACTTTTAATACTTTCAAACAGTTTGCTGCAATTATAAAGTGCACACGTCTTGAGGTAGTTCATTATGATGCAATTTACCTTCTACGGTATGTGCGATCTGATTGGACGGGGATCTCAAGACTGACTTTTCTAATCCCCATTCATTCATTCATTCATTCATTCATTCATTCATTTTTTTTTGGCTTAGTCCCTTTATTAATCCGGGGTCGCAACAGCGGAAAAAAACGGCAACTTATCCAGCATGTCTTTACGAAGCGGATGCCCTTCCAGCCGCAACCCATCTCTGGGAAATTCTAACCCCTATGGACAAGAAAAATAAAGTAGTTACTGCAGGTTGAAAGAAAGTAGTGGATTAAAAGTACAGATACAGCACTAAAAATTTACTCAAGCAAAAGTAAAAGTACACATTTTTAAGACTACTCAGTAAATTACAATTCCTGAGAAAAACTACTTAATTACAGCAATTTGAGTATTTATAATTAGTTACTAGTTATGCTGCAGTTTTGTTGAATGCATGCTCTCTAAATTATCTATGCTCCTAAATGTTGTCATCATAAACAACAAAGTGTGAAAACAATGTAAATAAGACATTTATTTTTCAGCTTCGGGAATTATAATGTGAGTTTTTTTTCTCATTATTTGCTCTAGTCTAATGTTGTGATGCTTTGCTAGTATAGCCAAATTATTACGATCTCTCCAATTACAAAAACATTTTTATGTGTAATATATTAATCAATATTAATAATCATTATTACTAGGGATGCTCTAATCAGGATTTTTGGAGCCAATACCGAGTACTGATTTCTCGTCATGGTGATCGGCCGATACAGAGTATCGATTCTGATGCTTCAAGGTTTATATAACTTTATTATTGCATAAAGCATATGTTCCCTCTAAGTACAATATTTAGGTGGAGCTTTCACCTTTCCTAAAAGGAATAAATGAAGGATGTTGCATATAATCCTTTAAACACGTCTCTTATAGCCATTTAGTGCAAACACGTCATGTTCAGTAGCAGCTTTACAGAAAAAAATTGATTAAACAGATAAAAAATTTGGTAAGAAAAATGACTGACAATGCAATTTGGAAACATTGAAAGTGATGGAAGAATAATTCAGCATGCCTCAATAAAGAAAAAGTTTGGAGTGCATTTTTGATGCATAAGAAGTTAAAATGCATCTTCCTCTGCTTGTAAACTTGTAAACTAACACTTACGATTGTTTTATGAGATCGGCTAGATAAACGAGTACTGATCGAGTCATAAAATGTGATTATCGGCCGATACCAATCTCCAGCCGATTTCAGCTTTATTGTCTGCTTTACCATGATAATAAGTTTTGAATACTTTAGTGGGATGCAATGACGACAACTCGCATGATTCCTCAAAAAACACTTTTGTTTGTTGTGATTACGCACCCTCTAGTAGCGAAAAGTACATACTGTGCCTTTAGTAGTTATAAGAAATTGCTTTTATTATGGTCAAATGAATCCCAATAGGCAAATATTGCACCATAATGCAAAGGCATTTGAGCTGGTAGGAAGTCAAATTGAGGGTTTCCATGGACCTGCCTGAACATTTATCAGCTCTAGCATAGACATTAGTGAAATTACTAATGACAAAGTGTGGTGGATTAAATTAAGACTGTCAGTGACTGGGTTTTTAGTGCTGCTGTATATCAGAGCATCCGATGTGTTTGGAATTGAACTAGAGCAGCAATAGAGTGCCAGTTTGTTCTGCCCATGGTTTTATAATCACAGAGCTTATTAACTTGATGCATTATTGTATATCTAGTCTCAGTAATAACCACAGAATTTGATTGCATGTGCCTCTACTTTGCTCTCCTATGGGTTTGTAAAGGAAATGATTTTCCTCAGCAGCTGCTAGAAATGCATCTAATCCCACTTGCTCCCGAGTTGTTCATCTCTGGGGTTCTGTTGTCCTCAGATGTTTGCTTCGATCATAAATGGCACCATCTGATTCAGCCCTGTAGGACCAGTTAATTAGATAAATCAAAACTCTTGCTCAGCTGGAACAAATGGCTATAGAGGAACAGCTCAGTCAAGAATACATAGGGATTGATTATTACAGTATATACTAGGCTTTCTATGTGTATGTAGAAAACTTTAAAAGCAAAAGAGAGTTTATGGCTCTCCTGGTTCACATGAATGATGAAAATGAAAAGATATGCAAAGAAAATGCGTCAAACGTGCACTTCCTTTCCTATTCACTTGGTGTCAGCAGCGGTTTGGTAGAATTATTAGGCCCCCATTGATGTTTTTTTCTTTTTTAAATATTTCCCAAATGATGTTTAACAGAGCAAGAAAATTTTCACAGTATGTCTGATAATATTTTTTCTTTTGGAGAAAGTCTTATTTGTTTTATTTCGGCTAGAATAAAAACAAACAAACAAAACATTTTAAGGTCAAAATTATTAGCCCTTTTAAGCTTTATTATTTAATAGTGTACAGAACAAACCATCTTTATACAATAACTTGCCTAATTACCCTAACCTAATTAACCTAGTAAAGCCTTTAAATGTCACTTTAAGCTGTATAAAAAGTGTCTTGAAAAATATCTAGTCAAATATTATTTACTGTCATCATGGCAAAGATAAAATAAATCAGTTATTAGAAATGAGTTATTAAAACTATTATGTTTAGAAATGTGTTGATAAAAAATAATCTCTCGGTTAAACAGAAATAGGGGAAAAATTAACAGGGGGCTAATAATTCAGGGGGCTAATATTTCTGACATCAACTGTAACTGTACAGGAAAATGTACATCCAGCCAGTTGCTATTGAAGAATGAAGCCTGTAGGAGTAAATGGGTTTATGCAGGATGCAGAATAAAGCTCAGTAGACTTATTAGAAGCTGTTGTATAAAATTGAAAGGTTTTATTCTGTAAAAACAACTGGCTGGATAGATATTATGCTGCCATTTTCTTGCCTCCTTGTCACAAAACATTTGACACAAAACATTGATCTGAGCAGTAATAATTTACTAATTCATCAAATGTAATAAATGCAGAAGGAAAACATCTGAATGCAGCCCACACTAACCTATTCAGCTGCACGATGAATGCAGATATATATTGATAATTATATATATTTAAATATATTTTATTTATTAACGGTCAAGATTGTTCAAAGTACCCAGATGAGCCTGTGTTATTAGTTTTTTTAGGAGTTGCTATGTAAGGGATAATGTACATCCAGGCAGTTATTACAGAATAAAACCAGACAGGTTTATCTGCAACCCGACATGAAGCAGTGGGCTGTTATAAGACTGAAGGTATTTATTCTACAAAAACGTCCAACTGAATGTACTTAACTCACTTATTTAAAATTAGACGCAAATACAAATTGTTCTGCACCATAATTGTTTATTTATTCTTTAATTAAAGGCAAAACTAACAAAAACGAAAATGGCTACAGAGCTGACACCATATGCAAAGGGCTGTTTTATAAAACAGATGGGCTTTATGCTGCCATTCAGCCTGGATGTACCTTAGCCCTCTTTTACATTTATACTTGCCACAAAATAAAAATTAGACACAAAACATGGTTCTGAGCCCATGATAGTTTTTTTAAAGTATGTTATTAAAGGCAGAGCAGAAAGAAATGAGAACAGCTGAGTGGAGCATACGCTAACCTTTGATTTTTTTTAAGTTACAAGGTGCCACCAAAGAGTCAAAAACAGTAGTGTGACAAACAAGCATAAACCCAGGCGTATAAATAATTTCGGGCTTGACTGTATATCGATGTGAACATATTCACTGATGGTCAAGATGATTTAAGATCATGATTATGTATCTGGGAATAACATACCTTGACATGTTGTGACTGACCAATCAGAATCCAGTATTCCAAACATCCATATAATAATCGAGAATAATACAGGATGTCATAAATGACAACTCATAATCAAGTATTCGAGAGGGTCATATAATAATATGTGATAGTAACTGGTAGTGTACATTACACAACTACTTCCTAGAGAAGTGAATAACTGAATGCAAGCTATTGATTTGAGCTAAAACGTTTTATGAGCTCACTAAACAATGCTTGAAAAACATTGCTGTGGCACACATCATTCCACTACATAAATAATTATGGGATCAAGAAATAGAGGAAACTATTTAAAATCGTACATGTTTTTCATTGTACAGTATAATTTATGCTTCAGAATGTAGTGTGGGCCAATCTGAGTCGAGTAATCAGAGAACCAAGTAATAAGCTGTTAAATGAACAGTCTTTCTCAGTAGCTGCATTGATTTGTCTTAAGCTTTAAATATTAAAACACATTAGTTGCATGTCTGTGATTACTGAGATCTGACTCAGAGACATTGACTCAGGAATTGGACAACATTGGTTGCACTTTTGAGTCATTAAATCTGTTTTGTGTTGGTTCAGGTGCAGTTCCACTCAATATGGCATGTCTCATAAGAGCCATTCTTTCAGGAATCAGACTACATTGGGTGCACTGTTTTTGATTCATTGCAAGGAAGGAGCCATTCAGAAGATGCTTTTGCTCTGTTTTGTATTTAGTTCAGCGGTGCTGCTGACTACACATGCTAACATGATAAAGCTGTATTTTTGGGGATATATACTACCACATGAGAAATAATTTGCAAGTAAGCAAACTTTAATTTGAAGGTTGCCGTGTTAATTCCACCTTTATGGAAATATTACTTGAAAGAAACTAACAGAGATAGTTGTGATTGTGAATAAATGCAAAACATTTAATAACATTAAATGAACAAACCACCCTGATAGTGTATTTTTTTCAAAGTTGCTTTAATTATTAACTAATAATCTTCAAATACACATCTTATAAACAGCCTCTATCAGTACTGATCAGTCTTGGGAAAACATACTTTTTACAATCAAAGTAATGGAATGTAATGTGTTATGTCATTTTCACTTATTTATTTACTTATTTGTTTATTCCATCTTGGCTAGGCTTAAGCTTGTAATAAATTACTTTGAACATTTCCCAACACTGGTACCTATGTACAGTGCTCAGCATAATTGAGTACACCCCATTTTGAAAATGAATATTTCTATCCATTTCTTAGTGAATATAGTCAATGTACTTTGGTGCATTTAAACAAAATCAATTTATTAAACAGATTAAAAATAATATTTTAGTCACCAAACATATTTAGAAATTGAAAGATAATACAATTAAATTCAAGGAAAATATTGCAGAAACAATTTACAACCTACAAAATTTCAACTCAATTCTTTTGCTTCTCTTGATTTTTCCTCCTTTTAAAATTTGTATTTAATACTTTTCTATAACATCTAAATTTGGGTGTACTAGTTTTTTTTACCCTTATCGTAAATTATTTTGTTATAAGCTCCAGATTTGGCTTCAGTGCTGACTAATCTAATGTATATGCACAAATATAATATAATATAGCTTCCTATTAACATTATGAATTTAAAAGATGGTAGATCTACTAAAATAGTAGATTCTCTTAACTTTGAGAATATTAAGAAATTATATATCTGTTTTTGGTTATGAAGTAAAAAAAAAAAGTAATTTCTACATTAAATAATTTAGTTTAGACAAGAATAAAAGAATTAAAAAATATATGTTTTGGTGAGGTACCTCTAGTCTATATATCTGTTGTGAAGGTATGCTTTCATATAGGTTGTAACAAGAAATCTACAGTTAAGGTGTTCCTGATGTGTTCCTGACACCCCCCAACACCACATTTTGCACATCTTCTGTCTGACATACCAATTATAGCTATTCAGATTCCACATGAGGTTAATAATTAGCAAATGATATAAATATTACAAGCGTAAACATTAGGTGAACAGGTTACATTGTAACCTCGTGTCCTAACAACCCGCTTCGTGAGAGATTCACAGTTATAAGCATTTTGGCTGTTTGCACCAGATGAAACACGACAGAAATTTAAAAACAGCCTTTCAGAAGCACAGAATATGCACTCACTCACGAAATGGTAAGGTTTATAATCTATTTAATA
>CAIGQZ010032266.1:4173935-4187382 GCA_903798205.1 Danio tinwini | reverse complement strand
TTTTTTTTTTTATATATATAATATTATTATTATTATTATTATTATTAATATTTTTTCAGTGTTCAGTGGCTTGCATTTTAATAAATATAAAGAAACATCCCTATCTTGCTGCTGCTCTAATGGTTTGTTCGTTTGCTTGTATCTGTTGTTCATCTCTTTTACAAACTGATGCCTGTTGAGTGATGATCCAGGCATCAGCTAGTGCATCTATCACCTGCTTCTAATGAAACGTTCAAACCTTTAATGCCATTCAGTGCAGCATTTATTGTTTGCCTCACAGCTGCATAAAGCTCTGTAATTTCTCCCCATATCCCAGTAATTTCGCCTCAGGTCTGAACTCAACTGTAACTCAAGCCTGGCTTATTTTTAGACGTTGACCTCCGCTGTGTGAGGAGTCTGTAGCAAACAGAATGATTCCTGTCCCTGGGGGATCTGGGTAAATGTTGCTTCCTCTGAGCTGGAGATCTCAGCTTGATATTTAGCTCAGTCTCATCTGCAGCCTTCAATAGATGAGTAAGAAAGCGCTCTGCCAGACCTGTTTTACACCGTAACTCAGGTGCTGGAAGAACAAGGGGGCTGGAATCGGCATGAATTTTGCACAAGACACTGTAAAACGGCTTTCTATAGCACAAAAATGCACGCAGGAAGCATTAGTGTGATTTTGCGCATGTAATAAAGATATCCCTGTGGCTTCATAAATGAGTTTTATGGCTAAACAGTTGAATGTAATGCGACAGTCATGATTTCTGTTTCAGCTCGGTAATAAATCCTCCCACGTAAGCACTGCAATTCACCTCTCATATCATTTGATGTAAATTAAACTCTTTTTTCACACTGCTTTCACAGTGTTGATATGTTTGGACATTGAGAGTTTTTGTTGGTTGGGCTTTGAACTCCAGGAGAGTGGATGTGAAAGAAATCAATGCTGCATTAACGTTAAAGTACACCCGATCAAATTTAAGTTGCTTACTGCTACAAACTGTGAACTATGGAAGGCTTGCAGTCAGAGGCCGTGTCCTCAGATGCTGTAGGATTGTGTATGAAGTAACACTGAGGTGAACCAAGATCGGTGCTAAAGGTGTGAAACTCTTCTGTCAGGAAAGTATAGGCTCAGTGAGATAAGTGGTGAAATAAGTTACTTTTTTCATACAAGCTCAGAGGCTCCTGTGTTATTTATTAATTTGTTATATCTGAACTCTATATTTGTAAATTTCAAGATATTTCCAAATTGTGAGCATATTTTCTTTAAGGTAGTCATTCTGAACATAATTATTCACTTAACAAGCAATTAACTGCTTGTTAAAATGAGAGTTGACCCCAAAATGAATATATACTCCAATTTAATCACCCTAAAGGGGTTATATATGAGTCATTTCAGCGTTATGCATGTGACATTTGTAGTAAAAACTTACAACATAAAGTCATAGAAAAAATAGATGTTAACGTTATACTAAAACATCTGTTTATATTTCCCAAAACTTCAAACTAAGTTATGGGATCAAAAAATATCAATCTGTAAACATATTTTATGTTTTAAATGAAGACAATAAACATGTGTTATGGATGTGACCAAAAAGTCTGTAAGTTTAAAGTATACAATATGCTTTATAGAAATTTTGTGAATTAAACTGCACATCCCAAAAGAAACAATGCTAACCAAAAGGATGAGTTGGCTCTCTATAGAACAAACATGACTGATTTTTGTTATTTGACTTTTTGCATTTATTTAGAAAAAAGCATTGTTATGGATGCGACATCTCTCTGTTATGCAGGCACGTGCACACATAGGGCTCAACCTGTGCATTGCACATGCCCTTTATATAAAGTGCCCTTCCAAAATAAGCAGAAGTGCCCCCCTCGCTCTTCAGTTTGAATCGCCATCTAACCAAACACCCCCCACCCCCCCGTTCTTCAGTTTGTGATCGCCGTCCCCCCTGCTCTTCAGTTCATGATCTTCTGCACATGCCCCTTGGAAAGCCTCTGCACAGGCCTGCTGTTATGGATCTGACAGATGTGAAATTGACACTTGTGACTTTGCTAAATCAAATAAAATTGTTTTAAATCATTTACAGAGACATTTTTGAGTATTTTTGCAGTACTATAAAATACAAGCCTACACAAAAAAAGGGTTTGGCTATTTTGGTAAAAACTATTTATTTTTATTTTTTGGTAATGTTGACATTTGCATGGAATTGCTCATATGTATTTTGAAGAATGTTGGAAACCAGTAGCCAGTGACATCCATAGTAGAAGAGAAAAATACTATGAAAGTCAAAGGTTAATGGTTTCCAAAAGTCTTCAACAAATCTGACAGAAGAGAGAAAGTCAAACAGCTCTGGGACAAAGAAAAAGATTATGACATAATTTCCACTTTTGGGTCAAACGAACAATCTGCTGTAAACCTCACACTGAACAAATGTCAAGGTCTCTGCTTGTTAGAAGTGCTATTAAAAGCCGTCCTAACAGGAGTAAAAGTGCAGTTTTTAAAGGGCACTTATGATGAAAATCAACTTTTGTAAGCTGTTTGGACAGAACTGTGTGTAGGTATAATGTGTCCACTGTCATATTGGAGTAATATAAATTTCCTGATGTTAAAATGGGACCCAAATCCTAGTGATTTTGAGGCCCACCACAATGTGATGTAGGAGTGTGGTTATCCTCACTCACTGAATTAATTGACAGGTGCCATGTTTCTATAGTAACATGTATTGACATGTCCACAGAACATTTTTTGGAACTAAATTGGGATTTAAACTCAGTTCCAACTCCATGTAATTTTTTAAAGTTTAAAAAGTTTTTAAAATGAAGCATGTTTGTAATACAGACTAATTGCTAATAAAATCAGTAAACACATATACAGTATTTGAGTGTGTGTGTGTGTGTGTGTATTAAAAAAACTGCATTTGTGCGTGACTCATTGTTTCAAAAAGGCTTGAATAAACTCCACCACAAATGCATGAAATAAACTTACTTGGTTTTTTTGACTAATGAGCTGTATTTCAGCTTCATCCGAGTCTGTCTCTATCACTGACGGCTGTTTATCTGAAGTATAGAGAAAGAAGTAGACTAACTTGGGAATGGTGGGCGGGGAAAAGCAATTAATTTGGATTTAAAGGCACATGCAAAAACAGCTACACTGTAGTCAAGACGCCAAAATGGGCAGCTGCTGGAGGCTATAATAAGTTATCTGAAGGGTATTTTGAGCTGAAACTTTACAAACACATTCTGGAGACACCAAAGGCTTATCTTACATCTTGTAAAAGGGGTAAATAGTTGCCCTTTATAAAAAAAATTCTAGTTGATGCCAGTGATCAGAGAAAAATACACTTATAATAAATTCTGTAAAAGTCTTTGTGAATTCAAGGTAATGCAACAGCAAACACGCATGGCCTTACTGTAAACTATGACTATATTGTCATACATTTTAAGCATGAACTGTTTGATTAAATAATCAAGTGCTTCTGAAAATCAGAAGTATTCTAATATATTTCTGGTGTTGTTGTTTGGTGCAACTGAAGTTCAGATGAAAATGTATCGGGTCATCTTTTCAACAATTGTACCAAATATGGTTTTTATAGTTAAAAATAAACTTATTCACCTTTTCTCCAAACCACATGCTCTGTAAGCTCTCAAGGATTCTGAAAATCTGAAAGAAAATAATAGCCAATATAAAACATTTTTTTTACAGTCTCCAAGCACTCATCCCATGGTTTGGCCCTTTGTAGCATTCGGTCAAAGATGAAATTGGATGTTAATAAGAATGGATGTTAATGGGCCTCTGTACTGAAGGATGCCCTCTCAGTAATGCAGCCCTGATCATGATTCAGGACATATTTGCACAGCCAGATGGGAAATGTTCTATTGCAAGACAATCTGTTCTGTTAAGTATTATATTGACAAAACGAAACCTATTTGTAGCACAGGGCTTTGTTTGCTTCGGGAAGGCATGTTTTATTTCTTAATGGTCTTTTCATTTCACATGGCGGTAATTCTCTCAAATCCAGCAAGACAGCAAATTAGTAACAGGCTGAATTTTTCTGTACAATGCTCTCACCCCTGAGACCGTGCCATTTTTCAGTCACACATTTCCTAACAATTAGTTAAAGCATTCTGACTCTCCAAGGAAGAGAGAATTCATTTAAAGCTCTGGCATGATCTCCTTGATTAATTGTTATGAGAGGCAGCAGATGCATGAAAATCCCATATTCATTCTATTGGGCAAATGGGGGTTATTTTTAGAGCAGACAGCTGCCGGGACAAAATCAAACCCACCAAAGTGTCAGTATTCACTGACACCGAGCAACATCTCCTTCAAAACGATAGTTTACACCAAGAGCGTGACAACTGACACCATGTAGATCTGCTCCATCGGCTTTATGATATCAAATCCATGGCTAAGAGAAGATCCAATTGTCTTTTCTGTTTTAATCATATGTAGGTGGATGAATATAACAGAAAATATTCAGATGATACTTTGACATGCCCTGTTATAGAAGCAGCAGCGATTCTCTGTTCTACCTGACGTGATACTAATTTGAAGGATTTCTACTGTTGTAGAGGAATAATTACATTTTACAAAAGTTGTTTGTCTCAATGTGCTAATTAGAGATTATTCACGTGTTATAGCTCTGTTTAAATTAGCGAGGACAGGAATATACATTCAACTCATAAAATACAAAATATATACTTTAATACTTTTTTATTTAATCATCTCTTGCTGTTTTGTTATTATAATTTAATATTCATTCATTCATTCATTTTCTTTTCAGCTTAGTCACTTTATTAATCTGGGGTTGCCACAGCGGAATGAACTGCCAACTTATCCAGCATATGTTTTTACGCAGAGGATGCCCTTCTAGCCGCAACCCATCACTGGGAAACATCCATACACACTCATTCACACACATACAATCATACACTAGGGTTAATTTTTTTCATACCCAATTCACCTATACTGCATGTCTTTGGACTGTGGGGGAAAGCGAAGTACCCGGCGGAAACCCACGCGAACACGGGGAGAACATGCAAACTCCACACGAAATGCCAACTGACCCAGCAGAGACTTGAACCAGCGACCTACTTGCTATGAGGTGAACGTGCTATCCACTGCGCCATTGCAACACCCGTATAATTTAATTTAACATAAATTATGTAAATGTTTTTCATTTATATAGACATTTAGACACTGAAAAGAACATGATATAGAAATAATTTTTGCTTGAAAATGGGTAGTAACATTCCAAACTGAAGACAAATAAATGGGAAGTAACATTTTAAATTCAATCTAAAATTCTGAATTAGAATTTTTTTTTTAATAATGTTAACTTTTTGAAGATTTTTCTACAGTATGTTATTTCTGTTTTGTTTTTATTAATTTGTATTTACTTATAAATATATATTAAATGTTTGTGTAAATTGATTTATTAACCAAACAAACTAATAGTTATACAGCTGGAAAAAAGACCTGTTTACAAATCTCTGGATTTAGTTTCTCTGGATTTATTCTGAGTAAAATATTAATAGTTGTTTTATTCAAGATAGATCTGATAACATTTCATTTAAAAATATAGCAATTTAGAACTTATTTGACTTTTTTATTATTGAAAATTAGGGTTATTTCAATGTCCCAACTCTTCTGAAGTTAAAACATTAATTAAATATAAGCAATAAGAATAATCTTTTAAAATATCTTTTTCATATTTCATAATAAAAACTTTACATCATAAACAATAAAATATACATAATAAAAATAATACTTTTTTTCACAAACATAGAACCTTAAATAGTAAATCCAGAGAAACAAAAATTGGTTCCTTTTCCTATTTTGTCCAATGCTTTATGTGTGATCAGTTGGGTTTGTATATGAGAAATTGCTCACTAAGTTTTTTGCATGCTTATGCTGTCACTTTTGTTACTGTCATACAAAATCATGTTTGGTAAATGAATGAAATCATTTTTGTCAGAAACAAAAACATTATGTGAGGTTTTTTTTTTGAAATCCTGCTTGTCTCACAGCAACAGAAAATACATGAATAAGCAGAAGGACGATAAAATGTGTCTGCTGGATTGAAGTCAGGAGCCAGGAGGCTGTCGTTTCTGACCCGCTGTCAGATGTATGGAGTGGACCGTCCACTCATTCAGTCTATTCCCATGAAGCCATGACAGATTCAGATAGCATTTGTAATCCATCAGTTTTATCTCCATTGTTTTGGCCCATGGGGTCAGTCAGTCTGCTATAGTTTTACATCAGTACTACACACAGACACACACGCACACAAAACATCTTCACTGCATCTAATACTCAGACATTTCCCAAAAGAGGTAAAGAAGAACAGATATAACAGAAAGTGTAAGATAAAACATAGGGAAGAATTCTGAACAATTCTGTAGTTGAAATATCTTCCTTGTCTATTAAATATTTAAATTTGACTAATTGTGTTTTACAAATATTTTAGGTATGAATAAAGTATGTTGAGAACATAATAAATATTAGAAATGGAAATATTTTGCATCGTTTTACTGTAAGTATAATTAAATTGCTGTCACAATAATACATCCTTGCTGAATTTATATTGTTTATACATTAAAGATTAAACATTAAAATAGGCCTTAATAATTAAGTCCTCTAAAGTAGTTTTTTTTGCAATATTGACAACAGTTATGCAAAATAATTTTTTAGAAAGTTATAAATTAGTTAAAGAGCCCCTATTATACCTTAAATGGGGTCACATTTTGGTTGTAAGGGTCTACAACAACAGTCTAATATGCATGCAAGGTCAAAAAACACTTCCATGGTCTTATAATATGCATTTATTTTTACTTAATTATCCCAGTGACTCCCATTTGAATCGTTCAGTGATTCATTTGTTCCCAAACCCCTCCAGCGTGAAGCTAATCTGCGCTTGTTGCGATTGGTCGACATTGACAGCGTTCAGCGCGAGACAGTGAAATGCCCAGCACAGCTTATCAACAATAGAGTGGAGGAACTATGACGTCACCTTGTAGGCTAATCGGCTGCTAGCATAAAAACTGGTTCCCTCAAGAAAATCTCTGTAGGATTTTCCCGTAGGCTCTTCGAAGATTGCAAATAATTAGATCTGTGTTCAAACACAGTTCATTACACTTACACGTTTTGTCCAGCCGGATAATCCTCACACGAAAATACAACTTTTAGCATCTTTGGATCTTAAATGCAAACGCAAGAATTGATAAGATTAGGCTATAAACGGACTACAGCCTTCGGGGCGCTCGCCTGTGACTTCAGCACCACCCTGCTACAGACAACTCTTCAAGCTTATTTTTAGAAATATGATCCATGACAATGATTTACTCTCTCTGTTTATTATATTATAATCCACGCTATAATATTATAAACAAATATATACGCAAAAGCACATAGACCCATGTACCTTTTGGATATGGGGGAAATACATTTTGATTTGCTGTATTGTTGTTGTAAAAGTTTAAAAACTGTATGTATCAGTGTGCCTACATAGTATTATCTTGTTTAAAAGAGTGTATCATTTGCGTGCATACAGCCTGCTTACCTTAGTAACAGATGACAGAATTGAGGAGATGAGGCGTGAGAGACAAGTCTAATGTTATATATCTGCAAGTTCCATCACGGGCACAGAACAACATTCAATATTCTTTTTTGTCATCGAGTACAGTGAAAAGCAGCCAATACAGTCACATAATGCTATACATTTTAAGAAGGAGTGTAAATATTGCAGTTATGACAAAGTTATATTATGACATGAGTTAAATGTGTTCAGATGAAGAAAAAAATGACGAGAAATCTATTGATCACGTTAAAATGACAGTTAATATGTATGTATTTTTACACATTTACTCACACGTTTGCATTACTGAGAGCAGGAAAGAGACAGGCTATACTGGTAAGCAGTATCCCCATAATATTGTTTAATTAAAATAAATAATCAACAAATGAATCTGTCTTGACAGTCTTTACAAGTGAAGGCATTATCTACAATGAACAATACGAATATGAATTCCCAATTAGAAAAATACTACAAACTATAAAAAAACTACTCATGAAAATACTTTAATCACAGACAATTTTAAATGCCCAACTCAAGCGAGCTGCGCTCCAGACCAGTTCAGCTTGATGACGTATAATGTCTCCGACACTGCCTTTTCAAAGAAGCAAAACCGATTAAAAAAAATCAAGAGTGTGATGTAACTGATGTGTTTTATGTTGTAGAATAAAACGTGAAAGTATCTTGAGTTTGTGTTAGCCACGGACCTTATTTAAGCGATTTAACTAAAATTCCATTGAAAAAACCCATTGACTTTGGGACAAGGGAACCGGAACTGCTAAAATGCTAACTCGATTCCGGGTTTTTGCATACAAATTGACGTCATAGTTCCCACACTCTATATAGAAGTAGTCAGAGTGCATACACGTTTCATATTAGTCTAAGGCGTGGATTTTGGCTGCGAGTAGGTGAATGTAAATAAAGACGATGGACTTAAAAATACTGACGACTAACTATTTTATTGAGCAAAAACTCCAAGAACAGGGGAGGAGATCGACACGAGTCTTCTAGCCCATAGTACACAGTACTCGGTTCTCACCAGTGTTATCAGGGCCGGCGTGTCCATAGAATAGTAAGGGCGGCGTCCGCAAACCCCCCCAGTCCTTACTTTGATCTGCGACACCCACCCCCTCCCTTCCGGTCCTCACTTTTATCCGCGAACTGGTCACTTTCTTTTTCACTTTCGGGTTGAGGGTGCCGTGATCGCCAGTTCGCTAGAGTGCCAGTTCAGCTTGCCCAGAGTGCCATAGCAACGACAAACAGCAGTAGAACACGAGCTCACAAACGCATTTAAATCTGTAAACAAAGCGGCACGCGTCATGTTTTCAATATGGCTTTAGACGCAATATGAGAATATAAAGAGTTAACCTGATACAGTACAAGTGGTTACAGTAACAAAGCACAGTTAAATACATAATTTGCAAGCTAGAAAAAACAAGGAGGCAACCATTTTAATCACACTTATACTTGTGAAATGGAGGAAGAAACTGATCCACGATGCACTGCTCCATGTTCTGACATAGTCCCTTACATCAATAGTCTTTTCTGATCCTTCCTTTAACAAACGATGAACGGGCCGATGAATGCCCCGTTGTAAGCGTGTAGATTCCAGAAGCACTCAAACTGCACAAGGCTGGGGTTATAATGCTGAGATATTTTTGCAAAAATAAACCTCAACTACTGACTCTTCACAGTTTCATCTTCAGGTAGAGAAAATAACACTAACTTTCCCTCACACTTTCAATAATATCCAGCTGAGCACAACATTGATTCAACTGGTGCCTGCTACAGTGTGTGTCTAGCCTCTGTTTTTTGCTACTGTGTTAGTGGATGGGGCTGCAGGTTTCAATTAACCCGGGTCTGCACGCGCAACAACTGGGCAGAGCTTAAGTTTTGTATCCTCGTCATGCCGAAATGGCTAAAGACTCATTATCAAGACGATTCATTTGAAGTACTAGGAGTCGACTCTTTTATAAATGAATCAATAGTTTTAAACACTGTTCACTTTCAGATTTAAGCCTTAGCTGGATATTTCACTTCACTTAGAGCTGTGTTACACACTACATGGAAGGTCATTCTCAAAAACCCATAATAGGGGCTCTTTAAATATTTAAGTAAAAAGAAATGGTTAGTAACATTACAATTGTTTTGTTTTTCTTTTTGATGCTTCATTATTAAATCAAAGTGATTTTTTTCAATGACTTAATTTTCAGTAGATTAAATAATTAAACAGACCTCAAAGCAAATTTGTCATCAATAGACCATCCCCATTTTTCTCTTTAAAGTACATTGCATTCATTTTACTGCATTCCCTTCCTATTATTTAGAATTGGTCAGTATTTTAGATATTCAGTCATAAATTGTGCCATACATAGCTAACCAGTAATCTTATTCTGTCCCGTATAATATTCAGATTAGTCTTATAAGATGCTGTCTTTTCATTTCTCCCTGTTGGGGGCCACACAATGTCTACTGTGACGTCACTGTTAATTAGATAATTTATATAAATTACATACTATAAATATTTGAATTTTGGTACCGAATGGGACTCCCTTTGGTTACTTATTCCCCAAAGTAGTCTTTTGTTTCAACAAATTTTGCTTTGCAGTGTTGTCTTTTTCCCTGTTTATATACAGTTGAAGTCAGAATTATTAACCCCCCTGAATTAATAGCCCCCTGTTTATTTTTCCCCCAATTTCTGTTTAACAGAGAGCAGATTTTTTCAACACATTTCTGAACATATTAGTTTTAATAACTCATCTTTAATAACTGATTTATTTCATCTTTGCCATGATGACAGTAAATAATATTTTATTAGATATTTTTCATGTTACTTCTATAAAGTGACATTTAAAGGCTTAACTAGGTTAATTAGGTTAACTAGGCAGGTTAGGGTAATTAGGCAAGTTATTGTATAATGATGGTTTGTTCTGCAGACAATCGGAAAAATATAGCTTAAAGGGGCTAATAATATTGTCCTTAAAATGTTTTTTAAAATTTTTAAAACTGCTATTATTCCAGCTGAAATAAAACAATTAAGACTTTCTCCAGAAGAAAAACATCTGTTAAACATCATTTGGGAAATATTTAAAAATCAAAGGGGGACTAATAATTCTGACTGCAACTGTATATCCTTTATCCTATTGGGTAAAGGTTTCTACTGATTTTTTTTTATTTAAAATCTCTAGACATTATGTTATATTTTTGTTATGCTTTCAATAAAGGCTTTTGTCATTTAATTTGATTTGTTTGTGTGTGATTCTCTTTATGGTGTGGTCAGGGCTGAGCTGGCCATGACATTATATTTTTAAAGAGTATTTAGGAAAGTCATTTCTCATTCTGTTCATTTGTTCTGTGCTATACATTTTAAGCAAGGCAGATGTTTAAATATTCTCGAGGAAGGAAAGCAAGTGCTCTGAGGAAGAGAGATTAAAACAAACCTCACATTTGATGCCCAACACCTCTCACAGGAGTCGAGTTACATTTACATCTAATTATTGTCTTTGCCAAACATATGAATTTATTTCTGCTGCTTTGAAACCACATTTTAAAACGTTATCAGTGGTGAATGGAGGCATTAACCTATGAACATGGAATGTAAGGAAAACATTACATCTGTTCTTCAAAAATTTAATCTATAATACATGAATAATGTGTAATTATAACACATTACCAATGGCAGACTGGGTTTCTCAATCAAACAGAGGTGTTAACTCTCGCTCTGTGAATGTGTTATGTTTAAGGTCAGTGAAATATGAATCAGCAGAAATAAAGATCTGTCATCCAGGATGTGCTGAGATGGAGAATACAGCTAATAACAGCTATGGGACAGTGAGCAGCTTTCATAACCACAGCGTTTACACACACCTTATCTCCAATGTACTCAGACTGCAGAAAATGTTGGCTTAATAGTGGCGTTAGCAGATTAGCTGGGATATTCCAGAGTCGGGGCAGATGACCTTTTATAGATCATTCAACTGATACACACATTACTCAAATCAGTGGCGGATGAGGCTTTCAGGAGCGGGAAACAGATGCCAGTTTGCAAAATGTTTTGGGCTATTTAGATCTCTTTTTCTCTCTCTCTCTCTCTCTCTCTCTCTCTCTCTCTCTCTCTCTCTCTCTCTCTCTCTCTCTCTCTCTCTCTCTTTCTTTTTTATTTCTATCAATTCTATCAATTCAGTTTGATTAAGTTCACTGGCATGATTTGGGAAGTATGGCCAATACATTGTGATTATATTATGCATATATACAGGCATAAAATTTTCACAAATCCACTGGATGACGCTGTGTACAGTTTGGACAATCTCAAATACTTAACTGGGACATACTCTTATTTTACGTGGCCACCATTTTAAAACATGAAAGCGAGGGTGCGGTGGGAATAAACCCGGAAGTATAGAATCAGCACTGTAAACATTGCAATAACATGCTGTGGACTACACACCTCCAGCTGTTGCCGCGATTTTAATGTGCAGATGTGGTGTAAACATCACTTTTAAATCATTCAGTTACGTTTAATTTGAACAATTAAAAGCGTATTAAGCATCAAACAAAATCACAATCTCTTTAAGAGTAATACGCTTAAGCTTTAGCCTATGTAACCTGATGAGCGATAAAACAATGCAGTCTTCTGTAGCACACCCTCGTGTTGTCTGTAATAGTGTTGTCCCGGTACTGAAATAAAAAAAAACTTCATTTTCCTGCTAACATTTAAGTGCCGCTGCATTCTTAAATACAGCTGATATGCTGTAGTATTCACCAGTGCTCAACAGAAATGACTGTGATTGGCCGTAAAGGTCATCAGATTACCTCTCTACCGAGTGCAAACATAAATACATGGACACTGGAGCGTTTTAAAGCCACGAAGATCAGTCGATTGCTCGTCTGTCTTTGCACTGGGTAAACATCAGTGTAGTGCAATGAATGCTAAATCACAGTCATTTCTGTTGAGCGCTGGTGAATACTATGGCAAATCAGCTAAGTTTAGCAATGCGCTCAACAGCGCTTAAATGTTTGCAGGAAATTGAAGTTTTTTTTTTATAAATTTAATAAAAAAATTTTATAAATAAAGAATCAGTTCATTAACTTGAGTTTGATAATGGCATCTAAAATGTGTGTTTGGGAAAGAAAACGTTAGCTAACTAGTGCCATTTCCCTTAACTTAGCTGAAAATGAGGTCTGCTATTCCTTTTTTTCTCTATCCATTCAGAACGGACCTTCGGGTCACTCGGAAGGTGGTGAAATGATAAATTTGTGTCACTTTCTCTTCACTGATAAGATATACAGCCAGGTACAAAATGTTCCTTTGTAACCCAGATGATACTTCCAGGTTTCTTCCCACTGCAGCCTTGATTTTGCTTTTAAAATGGCGAGCGCATGAAATCAGTCTATCCTGGCATTTTCTCATATTTGCCATTTCTTGCAAATCCACCAGAGGCCACTCTATGCATTTTTATAAATATTAACGCCATTCTCGTGTGCATCTGTTAGCATCCTTGGCATCATGCATAATATATCTGCTTGATATCAACTGACCCACACTCCTCAAAAACCCAAACCTAAACGCAACTGATGGGATTCCAAAAGCAAACCAGTAGAGTAAAGCCATCACGACCGTGTTCTCCACAAACTCACGCTTTTTTTTTTTTGGTTTTTGGAACTGTATTTCATCAGACTTGAACCCCGGTCTACTCTGTTCCAGTCTAGCTATAGCTACTGTATATATACCCAGAAGCACATATTTTTTCAGTTCTCAAAAATGTACACCAAGGCACATTTTCCCAATGAGCCTGTGTTGGTATAATAAGTACGCTACTGTATTGGTTAGTTTCTTCATCATATCTATCTATCTATCTATCTATCTATCTATCTATCTATCTATCTAT
>CAIGQZ010032266.1:4144708-4169661 GCA_903798205.1 Danio tinwini | reverse complement strand
TTTCTTTCTTTCTTTCTTTCTTTCTTTCTTTCTTTCTTTTTTTCTTTCTTTCTTTCTTTCTCATTCCTCAGCTCTCCTTCTTGCTTGAGATGCCTTCATTGTAGCTGTGATTTGTAATTAAAGAACAAATAATGGATGGTTGTCACCTTCTATTCTTGTGTGGAGTGTAATTGAACCAGGCAGCCAGGAAGCAAATTATCATTGCTGGAGTTCAAATTAATGGATATTCGTCACATGCTTTGATGTAGTCCAAACAAGTGACCAAGTTTGTTCCAGAACCAATTAGTTTGTGACATATAATCCAACATCCCGGCAGTTTCAGTGATGTTTGCTTGATCTTGAGAATGCTTTTTTATTTTCTGCTGCAGACTAGACTTAAACCTTGAGAAAAGTGCCTTGAGTGTTTTGTCTGACTCAAAGTGGTTCAGTGGTTCAGCCTCAAGCGCACAAATAGCCTATTTTTCTTCTAAATTGTTCTAAATTATCTGTCGTTTGTCAAAATAGTTAGTGAAGTAAGACAAAAACTGATTCCACAAACTACAGGGCAACTTCTACAGGCCTCTGTTAGTGGGAGAGAGACGAGAGCAGTTTCTGGGTTCAGGTGCCAGTGGGATAAATGATGCATGAGCAGCTGTCCACTCTGGCACTTGGATCTTTCACAGCTGTGTTTGAACACCATTTATTGTTGCATTTTCTCCATGCCACACACACAAATTGTCGCAGCATAGGACTGAACATGCTAATAAGGCAATTGCAAAGGACATCGCATGCTCAGGTTTTCACAGCTTCCGGCTGACCTAATTCCCACCTTGTCCTCCTATACATTTCAGATGGTAGACATGGCCTAAATTCACTGTATTTCAACTGGGAAATATCTGTGACACCAATAATGTAGATACAACTTGCAGCAAATTTGCCTTCATCTGGCATTTTATACCTTCCTCAGTGTGGTCTATCAAGTTCATTCCCACAATTTGAGCATGACACTCATTCCTTTACATTTTGATGTTTTGTTGTGCTGAAAGCCACAGCAAATGAATATCAAATGGCTTTTTAACATTTACCTGGAATATTGCCTCTATTGTCATCCATTAGCTGTAGAATCTCGCAGCCTGACATGACCACACATGTCATGACCCACTGAAGGGGTGCAGCATATTTTTAAAGAGCTTTAAAACGCTGTTGGCTTTTTAACGCTTTACAAGACTCCAGAATACGGATGCTTTTAACAGTGTGATATATGTACATCAGTAGTTTAATATAACAAATAAGCAAAGGGGAAACTGAAATGGATACAAACTGTAACCCATGAAAATGGCTGGAATGTTGATGTCCAAAATATATAGGCTTGTATGCTGTGATGTAACAGTCATTTGTAGTTAAAGTAGATTATCACTTCCCCATGTGCTTTGAATTTCTTTACAATTTCATCAATGATATAAACCACACTGCAAAAATGCTTTTCTTACTTAGATTTTTTCTAGTCCAAATATCTAAAAATTCTTAAATCAAGAAGTAATTTCTAGGCAAGCAAAACTTATTGTCTTGTTTTCAGAAATAATATGCCAATATTGAGTGAGTTTTTTCTTAAAACAATCAAAATAATCTGCCAATGGGGTAATCAAAATAATCTTATGTCAAAAGCAAAAACAAGATTATTTTGCTCACCCCATTGGCAGCTTATTTTGCTTGTTTTAAGGAAAAACTCACTTAATATTGGCATATTATTTCTGAAAACAAGACAATATGTTTTGCTTGCCTAGAAAATACTTCTTGATTTAAGAATTTTTGATATTTGGACTAGAAACAAGACAAAAAAATCTAAGTAAGAAAAACATTTATTGCAGTGCAGCTAGAAAATGTCTGGTGATATGTCACTTGTTGAGGGTTGCTTCAAGTTTCAAAGCTAACTTTAATAGTGTAATCATAACCAAAATGTAGTCTATTAAATGCAGAGGTCATCATAGTCAGCAAATTTATTCCAGTTGAGCTCTGAAGTGACCATATGATTAAATAAATTCTACAGCATTTCAGTATGAGATGTTTGTGATGCATTGTTACATGATCTGTCTGGGAACAAAGCTATCTTGGCATCAAAATCCTTCATGGAATAAAGGAATCAGTCATGTTTCCAAAAGCAACAATGAACACTTATCTGGATCAATTAAATGCTGTATTTTCAAAAGTATATTAAATTCTTTTTTACGTTTTGAGACATTTTTACACTCCTAAACATAATGCTGAACAAAATGAACCATGACTGGATTGCTTTACCTGTCCTTTGGTGAATGCGCAGTGAAGGTCTGGCTGTGCAAAGCTAATGCCAAGGTAATGAAACACAAGCTTGACATTAGATTTTCTTTATGTTGATACTGTACAGTTTAAACATCAAATGCTCTGTTTAGAAACAAAACCCACGATGACTCATTTTCCCTCTTCACTTGTTCAAGTTTGTCCTTGTTCTCTGTGCACATGTGGTTGCTGTGGCTTTTAGTCATGTGGGAACTAGTCATCCAGATGCCATGTGGTTCTCAGAGGTGACACGGAGATGCTCTTGGCACAGCTGGAACTGTTCACGCTCTCCACTCTATGGACTCAACCAATGAGCTGATTTAAAGTCACTTAAGACAAGAATTACCAAAGTGCACAGCCTTGAGGGAATGTTCCGAAACAGCATTAGCTGCTTGTTTGGTGGAACCTAGAACGTTGTCTTGGGCCATGTAGTGAGGGGACTTGCTAAATGCTTTTCACATATGTGAGGGGATGGGTATTTATAAAACTTTGTCCCAGATGAGCTTGTTTATCTAGTTGTTGCCACTCTGTGTTTTCTTACAGTTTTTTATCTTGTGTTTTATGTGGACATCCATATCTGTTGCATGAAATATTGTACTGTATTTAGATTTTGAGATATTAGACCTTTTGGGCAGCATGGTGCCTCAGTGCCCCAAAACAAGAAGGTCGCTGGTTTGAGTCCCGACTGGGTTAGTTGGCATTTCTTGGTGGAGTTTGCATGTTCTCCTCATGTTCATGTGGGTTTCCTCTGAGTGCTCCGGTTTCCCCCACAGTCTAAACACATGAAGTAAAGGTAAATTAAATAAGTTAAATTGTCCGTGTGTGTGTGCCCTTCCAACCACTGGGTTGTGGTTGGAAGGGCATCCATTGTGTAAAACATACAGTATGCTGAAATAGTTGACAGTTCATTTCGCTGTGGTGACCTCTGAAATAGAAACTATGGGCGTACTCACACTCTGCACACTATCCCGCACTATGCTCACCGTGCCCAGGCGCGTTTCCTGGATCGTTTGAGAAGTGTAAGTGCTCTGAATCGGGCTCAGGCGCGGTTCAGTTAGCCGACTTGGGCCCGGATGGAAGAAGTGTGCCAGAGCACAGTTCATTTGGGCTTTAGCAAGGAACGCTTGTAGTGTGAGTGCAAAGTGCGCCTGAGCCCGAAACTGAGACAAGATGTGACTTTTAAGGGACTGTTTGATATGGATTTATTAATTATTCTTAATTTCCAATGAACATGAACTGTCGTAGTTTATTAAAGACGCAAATCCCTCACTGCACGTCAGCTGCACCTTCAGCAAACTTCCTAATACGTGCAGCACGAGGACTTTTATGATAATTTATGAGCGTCCAAAGTGGTGTATCTGTTCGGCAATATGTTTGACTGCGTGTCACTGCATCCCAAACGAAAAAAATTATACAAAACAACATAACTAAAGCAATTTTCACTGTGCTCAGCGAGAGTGCTTCTCTTCTTGTTAAACTGAACAGTCACATCATTGATGACGCTCAGGTTTGGTAGGTAAAATGCGATGTAAGTGCAGGCCGAGGGAGAGAGGGGAAGGGGGACAATCGCGCTTCTGCACGGTTTAAGGCAACTGTACCTAATGTGATTACGCCCTAAGCTGAAGGAAAATGATTGCTGATGATGGTGTTATTAGACCTGTCGTTCATCAAGAATAATTTAAAGGTTCACGAAACACCATAACACATTTTTTGAGATGTTGGCAGTCAAATATATGTCCCACGTTGCTAAAAACACTATTAGGACACATATATTTCACTAAAAAGTGAAAATGGGATGTTTTTGTGTTATTTCGAGCAAATTCGTTCTTCTGGTTTGAAAAGAAATGTAGAAGCTACGTCACTGTGATTAAAATTCCAGTATGTAGAATGCTTTCAGCATTAATTCATGAGTAAGACTTGATTGCATCAGTGCACTCTATTGTGTATGAGGTGCAACTTCATTAATATGCATGATAGCTTCAAAGACCTGTTAGAGTTTTTACCTGTTACAGTGTCCAGACGGCAGAGAGATGCCACATTGTGTTGCCAACCATAATTAAAACAAATGGAAGAAGAAAAAATTGTTCAGGGTCGTCAGTGTTGTGTTTATAAATGTGCTGCAACGAAGGTTTTGTTTTCATTTGCCCATTAAGAGAGCGCAGCTGGACTGTGGATTACAGTGGTCTGCTAACATGCCAAAAAATATGTTTGTAAAAAACATTTTTTACTCAAGAGCTTTTCGCATCTGGAAATGGTAAAATCTGGATTTGCCACTCGTCTCCTTTTAAAAAAGATGCAGCTCCAGTTTGTGTTTATTGTCCTGTCTCTACAGATTTGGAAAGTGTGTGATCTATGTGCATTGTTTATGTTTATTTAGATGGCAGTTGCAGCACGGTGGCACAGTGGGAAGCACAATTGCCTCATAGCAAGAAGGTTGCTGGTTCGAGCCCCGGCTGAGTCAGTTGGCATTTCTGTGTGAGGTTTGCATGTTCTCCCCCCATGTTGGCGTGGGTTTCCTCCAGGTGCTCTGGTTTCCCCCACAAGTCCAAAGACATGCGCTATAGGTGAATTGGGTAAGCTAAATTGTCTGTATGTATGTGATTTAGTTGATAAGTTTACAGTACGTTAATATCACTACAATATTAAAGACTGAAAGATCTGCTGTAAACGCTGCTCTCCGAATGTAAACATGTAAACACCTTATCAAACAATTACCGTTGTGTAGGATTTTCACCGCATTTTGTGACAGGACAGTCTATATACATGCAGCTTTCTGATGCTACCTATCGAGTGCATCTAAGTTACAGAATAATGCAGAGTTTTTTTTCTCTCTCATACAGCGTGCGGTAGGCTATCAAACATACCATTAAAGCTACACTCTTCCAGCAGTTCCTCGCATCCAATATCTCGTTTGTCAAAGGAGGCATGCATGAAATGTAACTGAACCAAAGTGAAAGTGCCAAACTGCAGTTAAAGTCAACAAATTAGGAATTTGGCAAATAATTTGATTACTGATGTCCATGTAAACACACTGTCTTTCTCCCTTGCATCTGTGGGTTGTTTTGCCTCTGTGAAAATTAGCATGTGCTCGAACAGAAACTTCCCTTTTCAAGCAAATCCTTTTCCTCTTTCACCACTCGACACTCCCACCTAAACAAAGCTGGACTCATCCACTTTTCTGACTTTTTTCAAACTAGAGGTGTAAGATTTTTGTGTAAGGGTGTTTTTTTCACCAATAAACCAGGTCTTGTAATGCTTCTCTCATCTTCCCAGAGGCTGAAGTTCAAGAACCTGCGTGAACACTGACACTATGCAACAAAACAATAAATTGTTTATTTGAAAAGCCATTTTTTTCAAACCCCCTCTCCAATCATCTCTAAGCCTGCTGGGGTAAATGGACCAGGTCACTTCAAAGTTGACTCTCATATTTTGCATTCACTTCATCTTTAGAAGTCATGATTTTCATTCGTTCCTTTTTGGTGTTATTTTGAAGGTCTCAGCAATGATGACCTCTGCGTTATTTCAGCAATACAGATCACAATAAAGATCTTGAAAATGCTGCTCTGCTGTGAGCTGTACCTTTGTTAAAGTCTCTGGTAAAAGTTGGTTGATTTAGATACCATAATAGAACACCTCATCTTTCATGCAGTGTATGTCAAAATAGAGATAAAGAGGTTATCACAGCTTCCGTTTCACGACAGCACTTTAACATAGTGGATAAGACTAAAAGCAAGTAACACATGTTCATTAAGTTCTGTGACAATAACTGTGTGAAAAGATCTGCATCTTCTTTTTCATTACTGCATTATAATTATAGTTGTCAGTAACATCACTGCAGGCATTTTGCCCTTTAAATGGGGTTAAGTATTTATTTCTCTGTGTATTTATTTATTAGCTACAGGAAACAAAGAGAAAAACATGAACATATTTGTAAATGAAACTAATAGAAATGATGATCAACAGATTAGTCTAATGAAAGACTTTTGCCATTTACGACAAACCAAACCATTTCGTTTGACTAATATCATACACAGATGAGACATCTGAATGCAACACTCTGCTGACCTCTGTGTGTGGTATGCATCATAAAGAATTAATTGCTGTATATGACGTTATTTTGGGTAAACATTACACACACCACAGCAGACATCACAAATGCTTCTGCAGTTCTATGTGGATGTGAAACAACAGCTAAACAACTTGATTGATTCATCTCCTAAAGGTCATTTTCCTCCATTTCCTCATACGCAGAACTAAATATGGTAATTAACCATAACATTAGCGCTGTCTTTCTGATGGCACGCTTTCAAATGTTACATCTCATTATCCCGTGGATCTGAACAGACATTTGAGGTATTACTGTGCTGAGCAAATGAGCAGTAATAGCACCGGAGACCCTCTCGTCTGCTAATGGACTTCCTCATGTATCCTAATGCTGCTATTATCACAGTGTTGTATGTGTATTGATGCTCGTGCTCTTGGCTGGATTAGTTTGATCTGTACTATGGCTGTCTTTGAAGTGGGATGCCGTTCATTGGTTCGTAGATGAGATCTTGAAGTACTGACTTTAGCAGGAATATCAGTGAAATTTTTTCATGAACTTGATCAATTAAGTTCATGTTTGGTGTCTTGGCATGTTCTCCTGTTTGTAGCAGCATATCGTTTTCCCACTTCCACAGATGTTTGGTGACCAACAACATCTGTACTTTACACCAGCATGAGAAAACAGAAATGGAAAAAAAAAAGAAAAGGAAGCCACTGAAGATGCTGTGAACTCACAAGAGACCGATCAGCCTTTGTTTTGCCCAAACTTCTCCCTGCATTCACCGTCATCGAGCAGATGTGTTCTGCAGCTGGGAGAGGGTCCAGAGAGGACCGGCGCGTTCAGTGTTTCCACAGGCCATCCTTAATCACAGCTGCTCCCATTGATTCAGAGCAGAGCACACAGAAGCTCTCTCACCTCGCATTGCTTAAATGGTCACTAGAGAATAACCTGCAGTTTCTCCATTAGCAGTCTGCTGCAAACAACTACACACACACACACACACACACACACACACACACACACACACACACACACACACACACACACTGTGATTTCTGGCCAAAATTTGCTCATCTGAGATAAATTTGGAAAATAGTAAAAGATTCTAGTAATTCTTGGCTTAAATCTGTAGTCTTTGATTGCAGATTTGACATGTTCACTAACAGACAAAAAAAAAATGTAATGAAGTTCAGTGTCAGAAGATTTCACACAATTTCTTCTGTGTGTCTGTGCGATCTTACGATGACCGTCACATCAAGAACCAATAGAAGTGTTAAAATGTTAGAGAGAGGGTGAGAGGGTGAGCTCTCAAATTTTTGTTCTGAAAGATCTCAGATTTAATAGATCCAGCTTTGGATTTTGATGCAAGATCTATTCACACATATACATGCACATACATTTATTTATTTATTTTGGTATCAAAAAAAAAAAAACAATCTGCAGAATTATCTTATAACCAAAAGCCTTTACATCAAGTCTGATGCCAAAGTTAACATTCTTCTATCAGCCAAGAAGCTGACTGAGAAAAGACAGAGAAGAGCAGAAGCAGGAGACGAATTGATGAGTATGAAATGAGCAAAGAGTTTTTAAATAATCTCGGCACAGATCCAGCAAATCTACATTCATATATCCAACAGTTCCACAAGCAATAGCAATGGAAAACTACTGCTTCTCATAGTCTTGTGATGTTAGAAACCTTGAAATGGAGACATACAAGATTGAACAGTAACAAGCACTGCAAGAGCATGAAAAGTAAATTAGAAATGAAAAATAATCAAATTATATAAAAAATCTAACTCTTAAATGCTTATAAATGAACAAATTAAGAAAAGAAATAAAAGAACAATCAATAAAATAAACATTACCAACAATAAATGCATGATTGCTCTCTTATGCTCATTTTAAGTAGTTAATTTGGAGGTATCTTGTGTAAAATGGCTGGATATTTAAAGCACAAATAAAAGACTATTAAACAAATAAAAGACTATGATACATGTTTTACTGTATACACACAGTAAAACAATCTGTTTAGCTTCATTCACATATTTTTTCTACATAAATGTCACACTGGTAGACAAGGAAGGTTATCTTTTCAAGGTTTTTTTTAAATACAAAGTCACTGAATCAAAGTGAGGAAGCAGGAGAGTGGTATTATGGCTGTTAACGATCTCTTCAACAGCTCACAAGGTAAACATCATGATGTTAGCGATCACACACAGTTCGTTCTGGGAAACATCAGAAGGTGAGTAAACTCATACACAGTTCATCAGGTAAATGGCAGATCTTCAAATAAACACCATAATAGTTCATTCACTTCCCTTATTCAATTGCTTGTGGATCCGAAGGCACAAAGGAGACATCCATGGAAGAAGAGGGGTAGAAGAAGGAGCGAAGGAGAAGAGAACCATCCAACTTCGATACCGGCCGATGAATGGGAGAATGAGGTGGGTACTTATAGTGTCCAGTGATTGAGGGTACAGGTGCAGGTGGTCAGAATGCTGGTGATGGTGATAATCATAACTCCTGTACAGCAGTCCCACAACGTTCTGACACTCGATGACACTCGAATACCTTGTCAGAGCAGTCAAGTGGCTGAAAATTTGCTTTTTACAGTGTCTGCTATAATGTTAATGTTGTTTTGGTGTGTTTACATAGATGAATACGGCTACTGTGTAAATACACAGTACAGTTACGATCTTATTGCCACATTTGATCGTTATGATAACATAATATACGCCTTCAGTGATTTCCTGAAGATAAATACCAAAAAATAACACAACTGGAATAACTACAGCAGTCGCGATGGTCTGATCTGATATGAAGCAAGAAAACGCGATGACATGATGATGTGTGCAGGTGTTAAAGTGCTGTACCAATTCTTAGGGGTAAGTTTTGAAGCCCTTCCCCTTAACCCTCGGTTGTAAGGGCCAAGGGGAAGGGGTAGGGGTACAAAAATAGAATTGGGATTGAGCCTAAAGCTACACATTCGTCATCTTTTCAGCACTCGTGGCAAATTTCTTTCTACAGATCTCAATATTAAAGCAACAAATGTGTTTATATTTGCATAAATATAAGGGTTGCAGGGCATAAAGCATCTGTTTGAGCTTTGTAAAAACTATACTAATGGTTTGAGCTGAATATTACTCCGACATAGCTATTAATACGAATTTCATTTTGAAGTAAAATATGAATTTGAAGTAAAAATGCTGTCATGAATTCACATTATAAAAACTTCTGGTTCATTTAAAAAAAATAATTAATGAATAAGAAAAAAATAAAACAAGAGTATGGTGACAGAGAGACATCTGGTGATTTTACCCCTTCTTGGCTAACCTTTGCTTACGCTATTTTCTTTCCAGGGTGACTTGAAGCCTTAGGGCAGGGGAAATGCATTTAAATTCAATTCACAAGCACAGAGTAGCTTAACGGCCTGTTGTTTTGCCCAGGGGGGTGCATATGCCAAGACAAGACACTTGAGCCCTAACAATATGTGTTGTGCACATATTTCTAAATTAATGGTGAAATTCGTGCCTTGCATTGTACAGTCAGTCTGAGTGGGGTGACCTCAAAAAGCAAGACAAAGTTAATTACAGGAGCTTGCAGTTCAACCACCTCTACACTGATGCAGGGGCACCTTTGAGTTTTAGTGCTTTTGATGCTTTTCTCAAGTGCTCAAGGTCAAGTAATGCTTGTTAAAATCTTTTCATCAAACTTATAAATCTGGTAAAAAAAAAAAAAGATCTTCAAATAGATAAATGTAAGAAAACCATGACTAAATGAGGTTTTGTCCACCATTATATTGTAAACTAAACAATGCATTTTAGTCTGTAAAGTCTGTAAGATTGTATTTACAGTTAGGTCATTAAATATTTGGACATCGACACAATTCTAACATTTTTGGCTCTATCCACCAACATAAATTGACTTGAAATGAAACGAACAAGATGTGCTTTAACTGCAGACTGTCAGCTTTAATTTGAGGATATTTACAAATCAGGTGAACGGTGTAGGAATAAAAAGGGTTTGCATGTGTGCCTCCCACTTTTTAAGGGTCCAAAAGTAATTGGACAGAATAATAATCATAAATCAAACTTTCACTTTTTAATACTTGGTTGCAAATCCTTTGCAGTCAATTACAGCCTGAAGTCTGGAATGCATAGACATCACCAGACGCTGGGTCTCATCCCTGGTGATGCTCTGCCAGGCCTCTATAGCAACTGTCTTCAGTTCCTGCTTGTTCTTGGGGCATTTTCCCTTCAGTTTTGTCTTCAGAAAGTAAAATGCATGCTCAGTCAGATTAAGGTTAGGTGACTAACTTGGCCATTGCATAACATTCCACTTCTTTCCCTTCAAAAACTCTTTGGTTGCTTTTGCAGTATGCTTTGGATCATTCTCCAGCTGAGTTCTGAAGCATTTGGCTTCATTCATTCATTCATTCATTTTCTTTTCGGCTTAGTCCCTTTATAAATTCAGGGTCGCCACAGCGGAATGAACCACCAACTTATCCAGCACGTTTTTACGCAACGGTTGCCCTTCCAGCTGCAACCCATCACTGGAAATCATCCATACACACTCATTCATACACTACGAACAATTAAGCCTACCCAATTCACCTGTACTGCATGTCTTTGGACTGTGGGGGAAACGGGAGCACCCGGAGGAAACCCACGCGAGAACATGCAAACTCCACACAGAAACGCCAACTGACCCAGCCGAGGCTCGAACCAGCGACCTTCTTGCTGTGAGGCGACAACACTACCTACTGCGCCACTGCGTCACCCATTTGGCTTAATATAAGCAGAAAATATTGCCTGAAACACTTCATAATTCATCCTGCTGCTTTTGCCAGCAGTCACATCATCAATAAATACAAGAGAACCAGTTCCATTGACAACCATACTTGCCCTCATCTGTCCATAGTATGTTGTTCCAGAACTGTTAAGGCTTTTTAGAACTCTAATCTGGCCTTCCTGTTTTTGAGGCTCACCAATGGTTTACATTTTGTGGTGAACCCTCTGTATTCATACTGGTGTAGTCTTCTCTTAATTGTTGACTCTGACACACATACACCTACAGTAACTCCTAGAGAGTGTTCTTGATCTGGCCAACTGTTGTGAAGGGTGTTTTCTTCACGAGGAAAATAATTATTTGGTCATCCACCACAGTTGTTTTCCGTGGTCTTCCGGGTCTTTTGTTGTTGCTGAGCTCACTGGTGCGCTCTTTCTCTTTAAGAATGTTTCAAACTGTTGTTTTGGCTATACCTAATGTTTTTACTATCTCTCTGATGGGTTTGTTTTGTTTTTTCAGCCTGATGATGGCTTGCTTGACTGATAGTGACAGCTCTTTGGATCTTATCTTGAGAGTTGACAGTAACAGATTCCAAATGTAAATAGCACAATTGAAATTAACTCTGGACCTTTTATCTGCTCATTGTAATTGGGATAATGAGGGAATAACATACCTGGCCATGGAACAACTTAGAAGCCAATTGTCCAATTACTTTTGGACCCTTAATAAATGGGAGGCACAAATGCAAACTGTTGTAATTCCTACACCGTTCACCTGATTTTTATGTAAATACCCTCAAATTAAAGCACAGTCTGCAGTTAAAGCACATCTTGTTTATTTCATTTCAAATAGATTGTGTTGGTGTACAGGGCCAAAAATGTTATAATTTTGTCGATGTCCAAATATTTATGGACCTAACTGTATATGAGAAAATGTGCCTGTAAATGTTCATTTATATGCCTTTTAAATAAACTTTCAAATAAACTGTTTCAAATAAAATAATTTCTATATCATTTAATACACTTGACATTTTCAAATGTTCCTAGAGGTTGTAGAACTGTTGGCAGTAATACATGCTTTTTTGTGAGTTTGCACTGCAGAAACTGGGCACACTATTAGGAACTCTTTTTGGAGGAACTCTTTCATCAGAATAAATACATGCCATAAAAATCCATGATATAGTGTTACAAGACACATACACAAAGATAATGTTAGCTGCATTTAACTTTATAGGTGGCATTTTGCTCTTTTCTTAGCCTTAATGTTATGTAGAACTACAAGTTGATTTTGTACCTTCTTTCATTCACGTAACTTGTACATTTGTGTTCCATCAGCATTATTATGCAACCCTTGACACACAACAAAGCAGAGCTTTGAGCTTCACAGCACCCTCCATTCACCAGTTGTTGATTTATCTGAACGCAGCACTTGATGTCACTGTTATAATAAGGTCATTATAAAGTGCCATTTTTATATAATAGGAGCCGACACCTTGTTTGATGTGCCCTGGTTATTGTGGACATGTCCAGTCTCAGCATCTTTAGTGATGATAAACCTGCCAGGCAGCACTTTGCCCCCTTCGGTTACAGCTGCTCATGCTTCTTTTACAGCAGGATCAAACACGCTCAATCTCAAGAATATATAATGTAGAACAGAATCTACTGCGAGATTCCCTTTTAAAACAGAATATGTCTGCCCTTCATTCTACAGGCAATCCAGTAAGACAAAATTAATTACGTGTGCTACCCTGAACAGTGTCAATCAGCTATAGCTGTCAAACCTTCACAAAGCATGTGGGAAGTTAATTAGGGTCAATGAATCTTATACATGAACAGATGGGCTTAGAATGAATACCACAATTATCCTGTCTCTTATTTAATCCATCTTTGGATTCTGTTGACAAAATGTCCATCATACCATGCTCTGAGCAGCAGCAGGTCCTGGAGCTAAAGTGTGGAGTCTCTGGGTTTATTAATGAGGCTCACAGAGGTGGGCTTTGAGAGTCGGGAAGAACAGACACAGTGTGAAAATTCTGAAAATGCTGCAGAGTGAGTAACAAAACTTTTGGAATAGTCAACCTCAGTCTATATTTTTGCAACAAATTTCAGTTTTGTTGCATGTTTCAGATGACAATTCCACTAGAGGGCACTGTGCACATTTTTGTAAATCTGAAATGCATTACTTGGGGTTCATTTAATTTTATCTTTCAGAAACACGTCCTTCTTGTACAGGTCTGTGAGAATGCAAGGCTTGTTGTATAGATCACCTAGATCAGCAAACCACTGACCTCATCCCTTCCCAAAAACACAACCAATAGTGTTTTTAAAAGTAAATGTATGCACTGTGACCACATAGATTTACCTTGATTTTACATTGCTTTTATCTGTTTTGTGAAACCTAACACGGACTCAAACCCAAGTGCTCTGCAACACAAGTAAAACACAGTTGCTCATATGGAGAGAGAAATATGAGGCATATGTATTCAATTACAAATTATGATATCACTTTACAATAACAGTACATGACTAGTAATGTACTAATTAAACATCAAATTAAATGTAAAAAGAGATATGTTAAATGTTATTAACTAATGATTAGTAAACTTAGGTCCACTCCCATTTCTATTTTTGAACCCGTACCCCTTTCCTTTCCCATTCCCCGTTCCCTTCCCCTTGGACCTCAAAACCGAGTGTGAAGGGGAAGGCTGCAGTTATTCCAGTTGTGTTATTTTTTGGTATTTATCTTCAGGAAATCACTAAAGGCCTAAATTATGTTATCATAACGATCTAATGTGGCAATAAAATCGTAACTATACTGCACATTTACACTGTGGCCATATTCATCTATGTAAACACACCAAAAACAACATTAACGTTATAGCAGACACTGTAAAAATGTCATTCCCAGCCACTAGACTTTTCTGACAGGGTATTCGAGTGTCAGAATGTTGTGGGACTACTATACAGGAGTTATTATAAAAATACTAATTTGGCTCTCCTTCTGGGTTCAGCTATCCTGCCGCTGTGGCTGGTGTATTTTGGGAAATTTTCTTACCCCTTGGTTTCGAGTGTGGTCCTGAAAAATCTTTATTCGAAGGACTATCTACCCATTCCCCTTACCCCTACGCCTTCAAGCTAAAGAGAATTGGAACACCCCTACCCCTTCACAGGAATGCGCAAAACGAGGGGTAAGGGGAAGGACTAAGGGGTAGAATTGGGATTGGGCCTTATTCTTATCTACTCATGAACTCTGTTGAAAAGTAACAGTTATGCACATCTGTCTAGTGTGTGTTTACATTGAAACCAATATGAACAGTTTAAACGCAGGCGTTCATGAGTAGTTAAGTATGAGGTAATGATAATGTGCCCCTCTAAGTAAAGTGATGATATGAAGACACATTAACAGGTTATGAGTTCATGTTGGTTACATTTAGCTTAAACTAAAGTGTAAATGTATTCATTAATCAACAAACACGTGCTAACAAGTAATTAAGGTTGAACTTAATGGAGGTATAAAAAAAATGTTTCTGGCTGAATTTTTGTCAGTATTTCTGTCATAGCTCCTGCACGATGTAACAAGCATTCTGTTGTCTTTACTGGCTGATCTCAATCAATGTTTTATCTGACCCGCTAACAAAACAAAGAGCGGAGTGAACTATGAAGTGTTTAATGTTTAAAGTTTACCTTTTAGACTGAAGGCATACTCTATTGTACATTATATAACAATCTGGTGTGCACAGACAGTGTAGCTTTGTTTATGCAACATGTAAATGAACGTATGTATGAATAAATGAATGAATGAATGAATGAATTTTATATATTACTTTACACCCAAAATGATTTACAAACCTATGAGGTGTCTCTAGTCTCAATAAACTGCAAACACCTCAATTAGAAAAGCTCTGTGCTGGATGTCCATATTCAGAAAATTATATATTTAATGTCACCTTTTCTTTAAATTAATAAGCTGGAGGGAACTTGTTGTGTTGCTTTAAAAGCATCTAGTGGGTCTGACAGCTCTGTTGAGAAAGGTGTCTGTGACTTATTGATCCTTCTGTGGCCTCTCAAAGTCATTCAGAGTCACTCTGCTCCAGGTCTGACAAGCCAAGCGAAGGATTTTGAAATTCTCTGTTAATTGAACTCTGTGGTCGGAAACAGAAGAGTGAAAGTGTTGTGGGAAGGTGGTCAAGGCTTTTATTTAGGAGATGACACTTACCGAAGAGAAGGTCACAGTGTCCTTGGAAGCAACCCAGCAACCACTGTTGAAGGAGCTGGATTTTGTGAACTGTTATAGTATTAAGTTATTCTTTGTGTTAAAAACCAAACACTTCAAACCATTATGGCTTTCTGTATAGTTAGGACAAATGAACAGTACAAGGATTGTCATTGTTATCAGTATCAAAGTAAAAGAGTATTGCAACATTAAACTGAATGGAAATAAATTTGGTAACACTTAATTCTAAAGGTCCGCTTTATAACACTTTGTTGACTATAAGCAGGGCTAGACAGAATCTGCAAATGTTTTTTGCTATTTCTGCGGAAAATTTTGGTAAAAATCTGTGGATTTCTGCAGAATTATTTTTGGAGTATCATAACTAAAACCTTAATATGTGAAATAAAAAATGTAAAAAAATAAATAAATGTAACTTTTATTTAATGTTTAAATGCAAATCCTATTAGATTCACTTTATTTGGTAAACAAAGCAAGTCTCTCATATAATATATCTACTAAAAGACAGAAAATATTACTGTACAAACTGCATTGTACATAAATCAGATGAACATTTTCATATTAGTCAATAATATTGCTGTAATTAATTTAAAAACGAAAAATTTTTTTATTTACACACATTTACTCAAGTAAATAAACAGAATTAATCTGGGCTAAAAATCTGGAAATCTGCAGAAAATCTGAGGAATTCTGCGCGGTCAGATTCCGTGTGGGCCTAACTATAAGTAACTACATGCTAACCAGCAGACATTTTATTAGTAAACAGTTAGTTTTTTCTGGGAGTATCCTACTTATTTTACTAACCCTAATCTAGCACTCTACTAATACTCTACTAAAACTGTCTGCTAGTTGACATGTACTGTAGTTACATATGGTCAAAGGTTATCAAAGTAAACATAACCAGGTTAGTAAATTAGCAAACGGAAGCTAGTCTCTTGACTCCATTTGTGACTGTTTGGGGGTGGTCTTGTACAGTGTGTTTTATAATTTTTCTTTTTGATAATCTCTCTTTTTTAGGTATTTTTTGTTCTCCTCTGTGGGTCCTCAATCATTTTTTTTGGTCCTGCATTTGTTGGATATGACAGGTCAATTAATAGTGTTGATTGTATTCTCAAGTCAATATTTCTTTTCAATGCTATTTTTCAAATGAGCTTTGTGATGAAATATACACTTCTAGCTAGCAAGCTGTGGTGGCAGTAATTATGATTAAAAAAATAACAACAACAGTAGTAATCATACTAATAACAACAGACTATGTATTATAAACGGTAAACAATTCAAGATTTTATGCAGGCATTTTGCTTTTACTGGTTTGCTATAGGTCTCAGTGTTTTGTCTGTTTGTAAAAGTCTTCAATACTTTTTTTTTCTGAAAGTTCACTTTAAGCATTCGTGACATTCTATACTATGAGTACAATTGGAAACAACAGAATTTTTTTTTAACCAAATGGAACATTCAAGCCTGTACAAAAGCCAAAGGAAATCAAATTATGTTAGTTATGTACCGAAGTTAATTCAGTGCACTTATATTATCCACTGAATGCTCACAAGCCTGAATATACAATGATTTTCTTAAACTGAAACTCAGCTCTTTTTCAGGGCAGTTCAACAAAGGAAGGCCACTTTTCTCGAATGAATGAGAATCATTTTAATGGCAGTTGTTTGAGGTATTGATCAGAAATGGTAGTGATTACTGGAACGATCTGGAACATTGGATGTTATTTGATTTAATAAATCACTGATGCATTGCTGTAGTGAATAATTAATTCTTCTGCCTGGCCAGGAGGTTCTTTTGTGTTTCAGACTCCCTGTCCAAAGTCAGTGTAACTTACTCAGAAGTTTGCTGTGTCACTGGCTCCTGGCCTGGCATTTTATATTACTTTTGTTCTCAATATAATGACTATTATTCAACTGAACTAGAAGAATGTTCATTTGTCAACAATATTAATTATATTGATCTGTGCTGGTGTGTAACCAATAATTACTTATTGGTTTAATGCTTATGATTTAGTGCTACATTTTTATGTCATTGCAGGGGCGATTTTAGGATTTTCATTTTAGGGGGGCTCAGCTCCTTATGAGGTAAAACAAATAAAAAAAAAAAAAAAAAAACAAATATATATATATATATATATGACATTTATAGATCTGATGGTTCTATCTCTGTCAGTGACTCTTACAGTTAAAATGAGTACATCCACCAAGTCGTTCTGTCACTGTGTTTAATTCTTTCTGTGCATGCATGACTGTATGGTATAGTATGGTAGTTGTACTGGCCATGTGATCAGCTGTTTCTGATGATGGTGGTTTGTTTTCTGTTGGTTACTATGTTACCAATACTACAGCCAGCCACTCTAACCACTTGATAGAAGCACACCTAGTTTGCATTTGGGATTTTTTCTCTTTTTGCAAGTTTTTGAAAGATTTGCTTCATGCTAGAAACTAGGTATTGTTCAACATGTTGTGTTCAGAGACGCTCTATAGTACTATAATGGGAACTTGCTGCTATCTTACTATCCAACCCAGACTCATTCTCAAAACGTACCCCTATATACATTTCTGTAGAGCTCCAATTACATCCCATGAGCTAAATTTCTTTGCTGTTTTTGCAAATCCACCAGAAGCCTTTTGCCTGTATGCTTTTTGAGATCTCAAATTTCTCTCACAAATGCCATTTGCTCCTGCTCTTCTCACGCAAATTCACCAGAGGCCACTGTTGACTGACTGACTGACTGACCAATCGACTGACCCACCCTCCTCCTTCCCTAAACCCAACCAATAGTTTTTTTCAAAATCACAGATTGATTTTTGTTTTTGCTTTACTTGCTTTCTGGAACTGTTCTTCGCTGGACTGGAACCCCATCATCGTGGTCAACTTCTCTCTGTAATTCAAGTCCACAGACGTATATTGCAAGCAACTGAACAAACAGGTAACAGCGGGGAAGGCCACAGTCAGCTGCTAAGTGTGAAAAAGAATGGTGTCATACCACCCTGTAGCATTTGTTTTAAAGATGAAATGCAGCCATACATTTCTCTGGTTACATATTCACGATATCCAGAAATGTAAATAGGGGTACATTTTCAGAATGAGCCTATGTTGTTTTTATCTGCTCAATCCAGTCTGGACATTCTCCTCATGCATTTGAGACCTGTGCTTATTGGATATTTTCCTCTTTTTCAGAACATTGTGAGAGAAAATCCAGCAGTTTCTGAAATACTCAGACCAACTTTTGTGAAAAAGGAATTACAAAGGTTTTTTTTATAAATATCTTTTTGTCTCTTTTTCTTTTCATTAAACAATTGTATTTGTATTGCTTAAAGGTGATATTAACTGAACTTCTGTATGAGTGTGATATGCTTTGCATACTAATAAAGCATTTTTGCAGAAGTAGATGGAGCTGATAGCAATGCACAGGCCTGATTGTCTAAAATTAACTTGAGCTCTGCAGCTAAAAACTTCCTGTTAACAGAAATGTGTTAAAACTGAACACAGAATATGTGCAGTTGAGAAAGGCTTAGATTTTTAATGGTGTGCAGAGAATTCATAGAAAAAAAGGATGTGTGTATGGGTGTGGCCAATGGCAGACTGGAGAATGATTGACAAGTAACAAATTCTACTAAACTCCATCTGTTAATATCAGCTGCCTATATAAATTGAAGTCAGGAAATGAAAACTGTGCACACCTCCTAAATGTAACTCTTGCATTGCATTGTGGAGAACAGAATTCTGTAAATCAAATGATTAATTTGTATACAATAAATTGCTAATATGTTAAACCTAAAAGAAGAACCTCTCCTGACCTTTTTCATTGAACACGCATGGAATTCATTAAATATTCCAATGCAACCCATCTGATGCCAACAACTGCCTTATAATTCACATAAATTCTGATGCTCAGTTTGAACTTTAGTGGATCACCTTGACCACCACAAATTGCCTTAATGCATTGAGTTTCTGTCATGCGATTGGCTGATTAGATATTTGAATTAATGAGCAGTTCAATTTTGATAATGTACTTGACATGTAGTAACTAGATCTCTACAGTTGATTTTTGACATTATACAAAAAAATAACTTACATTCACATTACTGTATATCACGGAAGTGCAGAAATTGTCATTCTTTAACTATTAAAATATAGATAATAAATGGTCAAATAAAATTTTGTCAGAAAAGACTGTAATTGTTATTGAAAAGAAACAGCATTTTGTTTTCATTTATTAAGATGGCAGTAAAACAGAACATGATCATTCTCTTTACTTTGCACCAAACTTCACAACAACTGAAATGACGAAAGGCTTTAAATGCAGTCAGTGAAATTGAATTGTGCAGATATATTTGTTCGAGTTTAAGTATAATGAGAAAAAACTGAGTTGTGTAAAATCTACCCATTAAACAGCTTTTAACCTAATGACTTTGTTCCTCTGGGATGGAAGTGTCAGATTCTTCAGTTGGCTAGTAAAGACCCAATCCTGCTTACATCTGCACATTGTGCTCTAGACCACCGAGACATTAGCCGCTGTCTCTGATATGGGAGAAGTCAGTGGATATTTAAGGGCCCTTTGGCAGACACTTGCATGTTTATGAGCTTTCCTGGGCTCTCAGCATATTTTATGCCACCATGCAATAGTGCTTCAACTTATAAATGAAGAGTACAGCCTCAGTTTTTAGGTATCAGGTTTATTAGTGAAAAATGTAATTAAAAATTGTTTCTGTTTGTTTAGGTATAATCAGATAGTCACACGTTAATGTGAAATTAAACATTAATTTCACTTAATTGAAATGAAACATTAGTTTTATTTAATTAGCAGCAAGTCAGTATTTGTGCGTAATATAAACTCATTTTCCATATTGTTTCTGCCACACATTATCATAAGCAGATTCCCTATCAAGACGTTTTTGTCAAGTCTTAGGCATTTCTCTGAACTCTTTCAGCCGAAACTGCTCATGAGTAATAAGACATTCAGCCGTGTACAGAAAAACGCCCCCTGTGAGGATCAGTTATGTTAATGAAGGGATGTTGTGTAAGATCAAGACAAAAGGCCACCGACAAGATGGAAATAAATCCGGCTCTGGCTGGGTATTATGACAAATCTCCTGGTGAATGGGAGCCAACTGTGCAATACATCAGAAGAAGAAGATTAGTGGAATGTTTCAAATCGGAATTCAATTGAAGATAGCAAAACTCTGAATCTATCTCTCTTTTTCTTTTTGCTGTCCTTGAAATGGATGAGATGCCAAACAATTTCAACGAGACTATAAAAGCAGCACTTAAATCTCTCATTGTCCTTGTGGAAAAAAAGATGGCCATCAGTGGCCTTTCATCAACAATGAGGAATCCACACTTTAAATGTGCCTTTATATGTTTTATGTTCTGAGATACAGCAATGGCAGATTTTTATGTAATCCTGCCTACATTTACTATTCTCAGGTTTTGCATGTAGGCAGACAGCAGCTGAGCATCTCCAGTAGCGCTAAAGAATGACAAGTTGATTCTTAAATAATCTTGTAAATGTGACTAACGTATTTTATAAAGACTCACGTGTTCTGGTGATTGACATTTGCTTTTTTAATAGCTACAGAATTGTTTTGTAGGTTATACAGTACAGTATGTCAAACATTTGTTTGTCTTTTAATGCTTTGCGTTACTCTTTTCATTCCATTGACCCATGAGAGAAGGAAAATGCTAGTCCATACTAACTTGTTAAACTTTGTTGAAGATCGGATCGCATGAAAATTTGTGACTAACAAAATTTTAATCACGGCATAATCTCATAACTCAAAGGAATTAGAGTGGCATTGAACTGGAGTATTGCATATTTATTCCATATTTGTTTACGTTTTAGATGTGTAATATGTTGAATAACAAGATTCTGCACAATAGTAAAGTTATTAAAACTTTTGCATTGTCTGTAGAAATTTTACATGCCTAAAGTCTAGAGTGACCATAGCATTTATGACATGTTAATGGGACAAGTTGATAAAGAAATAGGAGACATGAGGAAAATGTATTATTTCATTGCAAACTGGTTGCGAATTATAGAAACTTTGCTTGAAGAACACTTTTAAAGCGCTGATATTCTCAGTCAGTTCATTCATTTATTCATTCATTCATTTTCTTTTAGACATAGTCTAATATAGTTTTTTAATCAGGGGCTGCCACAGCTTAATGAACCACCAACCTATCCAGCATATGTTTATACGCAGCGGATGCCCTTCCAGCCGCAACCCAACATGGGAAAAAAACAATACACTCTTGCATTCGCACACATACACTACGGTCAATTTAGCTTGTTCAATTCAATTATAGCGCATGTATTTGGCCTTGTGGGGGAAATTGGAGCACCTGGAGGAAACCCATGCGAACATAGGGAGAACTTGCAAACACACAGAAATGACAACTGACCCAGCCAGGGCTCGAACCAGTGACCTTCTTGCTATGAGGCAATCGTTCTACCCACTGCACCACCGTAATTCCAGTATGTTTCACCCTTTTTAAAAATATATATGATGCACATGTTCCTCTCAATAACAGAATCGAATCACATTTGACTAAATTTGCTTCATGGGTTATACAGTACAGTATGTTAAACATTTGTTTCTCTTTTAATGGTTTGCAATACACTTTTCATTTCATTGACCCATGAGAAAAGGAAAATACTAGTCCAAACTAATTTAAAGTTAAAACAAATCTTAAAGTTTGTAAAAGATCGAATCGCATGAACATTTGTGACGAACAGAATATTAAATCAAGGCATAATCTTATAACTCAAGGGTTTTAGAGTGGCATTGAACTGAGTATTGCATATTGATTCCATATTTTTACATTTTAGATACGTAATATGTTGAATAATAAGATTCTGCTTAGTAGTTTATTAAGGCTCAATCTCAATTCTATTTTTGTACCCCTACCCCTTCCCCTTGGCCCTTAAAAACAAGTGTGAAGGGGAAGGGCTTCAAAATTTACCCCTAAGAATTGGGACAGCAAAACAGTACCTGCACACGTCATCAGATGTCATAGCAATCTCTTGCTTCATACGAGATCAGACGATTGCGATACTGTAGCTATTCCAGTTGGGTAATTTTTTGGTATTTATCTTCAGGAAATCACTGAAGGCGTATATTATTTTATCATAATTATATAATGTGGCAATAAGATCATTACTGTACCGCACATTTACACTATGGCCATATTAATCTATGTAAACACACCAAACACAACATTAACATTATATATATATATATTTTTCCCACTGGGGATGACGTTTTGAGTTTTAAATCTTACAACATGTTTTCATAATACACTAACATCTTTTATCTCAACAGATCAAGGAGGATTTGATTTCACATGATATGAGCCTTTTAGGAAACCAAATCCACCCGCGTCATATTCACTGCTCTTGTCATGTAGCATGACAGGTTGTATTAGAGTTTTATTGACCATCTGTCAGCGGCGGCCTCAGATGTCATAGGCTGTGCCTGTGTTTGACTGACAGCTCTTCTGTTGTGGTGTTTGTGTGACAGCAGTCTGTCCTGACATCCATCTGTGATCTGAGAATTAAAAAAGATCATGAACCCACAGTGATGTGCGGAACTCAAACTACTTCCCAAAGATTAAAAAAGGCTGACATTGCTTTACGTAACAGATATGCAATACGGAAATCATGGTCATCTGTCATATCGAGTCAATCACAGATTTTACACTGAGATATGAATTATAAAAGTTTACTTGTATTAACATAAATGTTGTTTTCAACATGTTTGTGGTAGATTTAGAGGTATGACTTTCGGGACAAAGTTGCTGGCTTTTTTATTTATAAAACAGATCATCTTGTACCAAAACATAGAGTCAGTTAAAGGGTCCTGTCATACACTCGGCGCAATAAGGCGCAGGGTATGTAGGGTGTGATTTGTTGCTATTTTCATAAAGACGCAGGTTTCATTTTCACAATTTGCACCATGTTGTTTTAATAGAAAATCAGTTTGCACCACTTGTGGATTCATTGGCATGCTGGTCTGAAAAGGAGGTATGTTTGCACGTTGCTAATTTAAGGCATCTAAAATACTTTGTTATTATGTTTATTTGTTTGCTGGAAATTTAATTGAATTTAGAAATAGTTTTAAAACAAATCTTTGCGCTTAACAAAAATATATCAAGAATTTACTAAATTTAATTAAATATGTAGGCTAATAGAGGCTTAAGTGGAGTGAGTTTCCATCGTTTCCTTACTTCACATAAGTAAAAGAGTAAAGTAAAGAGAAAGTAATGAGGATGAATGGAGAAGGCTCGTTCAGATGGAGAAGGCTTTATCCTCGATCAGATGGTCTGTTTAACTGTTTTCTCGCTAGTGAACCTTTCAGTTTTTCGACTTACAAAGTCCACGTAAATAGCAAATGCACCATGGTGCGATGCAACTAACTCTTAAAGGTAATGGAAGATGAAACTCTGATTGGTTTAATGCGCGTTAGGCTCATAACACACCCATAAATCATTAAGAGACTAAGCACAACTCTTTTAGACCATGTGCCGAAGCGCAGATCATATTTTTCCATCCTTAAAATAGCAAAAGTGGATTCGGACAGGCCCTTAATGCTTTTGCACCATGTGCTTTAGACTTTGCACTTAGATCATTAAAGTAGAGCCAAAAAAGTTCAACTCAAAAGAGATGGACAGATGTATGAATAATGTTGTAAAATATTTCAGAGATTTGCCTGAATCAACAGGTTCATTAAAAAGAGTGCTATTAAAAGATAAATAGAACATAAAAATGTAAATATAATTTGGATCAGTGAGTAGGAAGTACAACCCCAAATCAGAAAAAACAGTAAAGCATTTACCACTTTGTATGTACCACTTTGATTAAACATTTCTGGTACACTTGAGGTGGGATACGAGTAGGGTTAGAGATAGGTTTGGTGGTATGGGTAGGTTTAAGTGTGGGTTAAGGTGTAAGGGATGATCACCATTGTAATAAAAAAATGTAGTTACAGAAATTAATCATAGATGTAATTACATGCAGGTATTTAATTAAGCATAGATACAATGTATTTATGTACATTGTAACAAATAATTATTTTCAGTGTAAGAATTGTGCATATTAGTTAAGGCCACCTAGTCTCGCCTACACCTCAGGCTGATGTTTGTTTTTAATGGTCAAGGACAGCCTATTATATTATATGATTGACAGGTTAACATACCAGTCATGTTTCACTTTGTGCCATGCCATGTTTGTGGGAATGGAATTGCCTTCAGAATGAGAGTCTGAGATGCAACATTTGCAACATCTTTAAAATTTTATTATATAAAGTGTATTACTAATGCATACTTTAATAATCTAATGTTTAAGTCAAAATTGATAAATGCTCATTGTCACAAAGTTATCCTCACAATAGAGACGGGTGTGAAGGCAGAAAATCACTGATTCATGACTATCTCAGAGAGTTATACATTAATTAACGAGCACTGTCTTTATCTGTTCAGACTTGTTTCCAGGCAGGCTGATAAAGATTGCTGTATACTCAACTGCCTAAAAGTTATGTTTATTTAAACCAATTAGAGCACGACTGATGATCTGCAAAATTGTTTCCAGAAAAGAATC
>CAIGQZ010032266.1:4128439-4139708 GCA_903798205.1 Danio tinwini | reverse complement strand
AAGTTCAACCTGCCACAGGAGCTGCTCGTACAGTTCTACTCAGCTGTCATCCAATCCATCCTCTGCACTTTAATCACCGTGTGGTTCAGCTCAGCTGCCAAAACCGACCTCCGTAGACTACAGCGAATAGTCCGGACTGCTGAACGAATCACTGGCACTACCCTTCCCACACTTCAAGAACTGTACTCTTCCAGAGTGAGTAAAAGGGCTCGTAAAATCACTCTGGACAACTCACACCCAGCACACTACCTGTTCGAACTGTTACCATCTGGTCGGCGCTACAGAGCACCAAGCACAAAAACAGATAGACACAGGAAAAGTTTCTTTCCTCAGGCCATCTACCTCATGAACAGTTAAATATTCCCCTACTGTGCAATAAACGAGCAATACTTTCTCATACGCACTTGTACACAGCACCTTATAACCTGTATATTTACAGCATATTTGTACATACAAGTCATCATCCAGATCTTTTTGACTAACTGCATCTCTGTTTAATGTTTATTGCCTTTTCTTTCTTGTATTTAATTTTGTGTTGTCACTCGTCACTTTATGTACACTGGAAGCTTCTGTTGCCAAAACAAATTCCTTGTGTGTGTGAAGCACACTCGGCAATAAAACTGATTCTGATTCTGATTCTGAGATCTGTGGGTGGTCCTTGGTGAGACTAAAGGTCACCTACCTGTAATATGGGACCAAAAATCTGTTGTAACAGGCAGCTTTGCTGTGTATAGAAATATGCTTTATCTAATAATCATTCGATTTATTTGATATTTCAATGAAGTTGACATTATCTTTGCATTTCAGTCTAGATAAATAAGCCTGGCTTAAATTTAAAACTGCTTACTTTCTAATTAAAAAAATGGCCCAGCTAACCTCAGAACTGTTTGTAAACATGCACACAGTCATCTTGTGGAAGTATATGGTAACATTGCTAATTGTTTGAGGGCATTTGTTTACTTTAGCATTGCTAACAGCCTCACAGTTACAGCAATTAAAATGTACATGTGTGCATGTTACTAACAGCTTTCTCCCACTCAGCGTTCATTTGAATAATATCCTTGCACAACAAGCCAATTAGAACTTTCACTTTGTTTTTATTACTCAAATGATTCAATAATGAATTGTCAGTTAGAAAAAAATATACTGTGTCTAAGTTTTTTCCCCATAAAGATCTAAATTAAACCATAAATAAAACTATTCTTTAGTTAAAATCCACATATATACATAACAAAACTTCCAAAACTTTAAAAACTTAAATTAAATTAAATAAATAAAAATAAGCAAATAACAATAAATAACTAAAAACAAAAATCGATTAAAGGATAAAACATAAAACCTTGGACTCCATACTGATTTAGAAAATAGCCACATCTGATATGCTGTAAACACAGAGTAAGCCAGAAAGATTGTGTGATTAAAAAAAAAAAATCATAAAGGTTAAATTCAGAGGGAATCGATTCTGTTGATTTTTTAATAGAGGTTATATTCAGAGGGAGTTAATTCTGTTGTGCAGCTCCAAACTTTTGTGATGCCTCTGTACCATTTTGTAACACCGCTCTGTCACTGTGAACAGGAGTAAATATATATTATATTTTCTCTGCTAGTGATCTTGAGAGGTTTGAAGACATCTCTGGAGAGACAGGACATCTCCGGAGACATCTACTGACCTACAGAATGTTTGTTCAGTAGAAGTTGACTTATAACATTAAAATAAAATGTCATTAATACTGTGCTAATCTAAGTTAAACTAGCTGATAACTCACTTTGCTCTTTTTGGAAAGATTATTTGGTTTAGATGCTAATGCTGGTAATTAAAAGCAGAATGCAGTCATTCCCTTTCACAATTCTGCATCTGGATGCACTTAAAAATTCACTTAACATACTTAGAAAAAAATCAAGATGCTTAATGAAGTGGGTTCTCATCGGAGTGTTTAACAGGCAAATCTGCAGTAGTTTTTATAGTGTGTACTGTAGCATATATAATGGGTTTGGATGTTTCTTTAATGATATAATGCTAAAAGACACTTTTCATACTCCTTTAATTTGTCTATTAAAAGGATAGTTTACTAAAAAACTGAAATTATATCATTATTTACTCACCCTCATGTCATTCCGTGACCTTTTTTCATATGCAACAACAAAAAGGAAGATATTTTTGCAGAAATTTGAGATTCTCTCTGTCCCTCCATAGACAGAAAAGATCGTACAAAGTCCAGAAGGGTAGCAAAAACATCATCAAAACAGTCCATAGGCCCTATCATAAAACCTATATGGCACAATAAAAGTTTTTTTTTTTACTAGTTTCAGCCCGGTGATGATTTTTACATCCTGCACACGTTGTTTAAATAGCAGAGGCATGCTGGTTTGAAAAAATAAATATTATTGTCTACATAAATGTAAAAACTGTCTTACCTTCTTAATCTCAGGAGCTTTGGTGGAATCTGAAACTGATTCTGTTTCCTCGCTAGTGAAGGATTCAGTTTTTACTTGAAAGTCTGCCTTGAAAATAAATCAGGGGGAATAGATTTAACCCAAAACATACCCATAAGGCATTACACCTTGTGCTGGATGAGAAAAATATTGTGCTAAATTAAATAAAAAATAAATAAACTTCTCTTCTGTGTCAGTTCAGGAAACACATTTACAAGAGCACTGGACGCATCTTGCTGCTAACAAAGAACCTGGATACAAGCACATGAAGATGCACGCTGTACTCATGTCTCAACAGAAGATACATTTTTTTTATGCCTGGCCCTACTTATTTAAACTAGAATACAGAGATGTCTGCAATATATGTCAACAGTGTGACACATGGTGCTCTTCTGAACATTCTTACTGAACTGACACTGAAGAGAAGAAATTGTGAAATAAAATCATAAACAATCACGATTAATCCACTGATGACACATGAACTGTTTTGATGAAGTTCTTAATACATTTCTGACGTTTGAATGTTTCAGGATGCCTGCTGTTTATGGCAACACAGGCTCATTCTGAAAATGTATCTCTATACATACGTTTCTGGAGATCGCGAATTATCTAGCCAGAGCTACCTATGGCTGCATTTCATCTTTAAAACGAATGCTACGAGGCGGTATGACCTCCTTATCTCTCTTACCAGCTGAATGCTTACCTCCTTATGGACGGCTTTTCCACTGTTACTAGTTTGTCTGGTAGCTCAACACGTAATTTAGCGGACTTAAGATGCAGAACATATAGTTGACCGCGACACAGAGGTTCGGGTTCCAGAAAGCAGGTAAGACAAAAACAACAGCTAAAAAATTAAATACACAAGTAAATAACAGGGTGAGAACATGGTAAACTCTGAAAACGTGGTAAAAATCAGTAGGCTTTTAATTTTTTGGATTGATTTTTAAAACACTCTTGGTTGGGTTTAGGGAAGGGGGAGGGTGGGGTTACCTGTCGGTTGGTCAGTCAGTAAGTCAGTCAGTCGACAGTGGTGTCTGGTGGAATTACGTGAGAGCAGCAGGCACGAATGGCACTCGCGAAAGAAATGTAAGATCTGAAAAAAGCATACACAGTGGCCTCTGGTGGATTCACGTAAACCAAAACTGCAAAAAAAAAAAAAAATGTAGCTATTGTGACGTATTTTGCTCTCTTCAGAAATGTATATAGGGGTGCGTAATCAGAATGAGCCTGGGTTGGTTTATGGAGGGTCAGAGAGTTCTTGCATTTCACCAAAAATATCTTAATTGGGTTCCAATGATAAACGAAGGTCATATGGGTTTTGGAATGTTATGAGTATAATCAAACGCATAATTTTTTTGGGGGGGTGAACCATCCCTTCCAACTCAACTCAACTCTTCATTCTGTGTTGGAAATCATAATGTATGATTTGTTTTTTTAAAGGGATTGCTTATCTAACAATACAAATTTGATTGTCAATTTCCTCGCCCTCCGGCCATCAAAGATGCATGTGACTTTGTAGGTGTACCTGTAGGTAATAATGGCAAAACCTACCCATGACTCTTGACAATACATTGAGGGCTTGTTAAGTGAAACAATCTGTCTGTGAAGAAACTGAACATTAATAACAACTATATTTTTACCTACATCTTGAATGGTCTGAGGATGAGTAAATTAACAACAAATCTTTAGTTTCAGGTGATCTATTCTTTAAATTGTTAATTTATGTATAAAATGCAGACAGAAGAATGAGGATATTTTGTATAGAATGTGGTTCACCATTTAGCTTGTTTTTAAAGTGCTTCTGGAGCATCTGTCAGTACAATTTAGTTGCACACAAGTACTTAACAAAGCTCAGTACAGCAGAAACACCTACTGCTCTGGTACACAACACTTTACACTCAAAGCACAATCACTACAGTCAAATAGCTGTCAGCGACATGATTTATGTCTCCCATCACATCGAGATAAGAGTCATTTCACATCACACTCACCGCGCTGACATTGTTCAGGTCTATAAAGTCTCAGTTTTCCCTCCAGCCTTCACTTGTGTGGTTTCATTCCCAAAATGGCTCCAGGTACTTTATCCATTACAGCCGCCCACAAAACACACCTGACTCAGCAAACGTCTCCTTACAAACCAAGCTAGCAGCATTCTACGCTTCCCACATCCAGATCAGCTAATACTAGCCTGAGAGTTGCTGTCAGGATATCGGTCTCTTAATGAAAGCCTCAAGTGTTGCTCTCTTTTGGGGTTGAAATGAACTTTCATCTGGTATTTCTACAACATTCTCCTGTTTACTTACTATAACAGGAGAACTACTGCAAGGTAAAAAAAAATTAACATTATTTTCACAGTCAGAGCAAAATAGGGTTTATAGTCTTAGTTAGAGGCTGTGTTAACAACACTGGATGTTAATGGGACACTGTGCTGGAGGATTGGACCACTGGGACCCAAATGCCCTGTCAGTAATATTGCCCTGTTTTTTTCCCCAAGAGGAAATAAAGCCCAGTAATGAATGGGATTTTTAAGATAGTATTTGTAAATATAGTTGTTGTTGAGCTCTGAAGCTAAAATGAAATTACAAAGTGCAGAGAGCATCTTAATCAGATCATTTGTGTAGTTAATAAGCAATGATCCAGAGAAATGTGTAATGATTGTTTTGTAATGTAATCATAAACTGTAATCCATCATGTTGATCCATTTCACTCAATGAATGTTCTAAAAAGCCTAAACCAACTCAATATGAGCTAATCTGAGAAAAAGTCATGCCATATTAAGAGAGGTAAAACATTTTTGGGCTCATTTATGCTGAATCATTTTGCATATTCAAGAATGAATATATATGTATTGTTATTATTAGGCGTTCACTCTCTTCACTCTCAACATAATCGTAGTAATTGGATAAGAAATCATTCGCACAAGGCCTGTGAGATCCTGAAGGGGAAGTTCAAACATATTAATCATATTGCAGATCCTGATTAAGAGGCTGGTGAGCCGTGGGTAGTGGGAAGCAAGATTATTTTATCATACAACCTCCGGCCACACAAATCAACAATATATTCAGCTGCTGCTATGTAGGATAATGGAATTTTTGTGTGTGTGTTTTTCAATTAGGACTTAATCGTTCAATAATCTCAAAATAACATGGATGAAGCGCATCTTTTTTCAAGCATGCATGAAAGGCACTGTCTGTTATGGCCTCGTGCAGTCACATCTGAGTGTAATTAATACACAGTGTCACCTGCAGCACCTCGCTAATCTTTCTCAGAGGAGAATGAAGTGTAAAAGCACTAATGCTGTGCCGTATGATGTTATGGTTGCCTTTAGCGCTGCTCTCGTCCTCAGCATGGTAAAAGTGATTCAATATATTTCTTTTCAGTTTTGCATATAAATAAAGCCATTTGTCACACTGCAGACACCGAGAGCCCTTCACGTTCAAAGGGGAGCCTTTCTCTGAGGTGTTTAGATTTCCCATCTGGCTCTGCTTGGGCGTACTGCAGGAACAGCTGGCGGCCCACCTGTCCCCCCCGCCCCAGATCAACTTCTGTGAGAGACCCAAATAGAGAAATGAACACTGCTTTGACTTAGAAAATGTTGTCATATTTCAAAATGTTTTAAAAAACACTTGGAAGCCTTTCGCAGATGTATGTGAGCAGGTGGCTGAAGAGATGTGCGCTGCATTAAAGAATAGCGGTCTATACAATAAAGTCACGTGTATTTAAACTACTGAAGAAGTGATCAGATACTTCCACGGTTTAGAACCGAAACATTGCATTACAGCCATTTCAAATTTTGACAGATCTTGCAAAATAAGTTTAAATCTTTATTTGAATTATTTCAATAAGTGAACACTGCCATCTCAATTTTAGTGTGCATCAAATAAATATACACAAATGTTTGTTTGAGTGTGTGTGTGTAATGTAAGAATTTAAAAAATGAAGTGAATGCTAATCATACATGTATTTTTAGGTATAACCAAAATAAAAAAAAAAGAAAAATGACCAAAAATTGGATTTTATCCATCCAGTGCCCAGCCACCAACCCACCCACCCATCCATAAACCATATATCCATCCATCCCTACATACATACATCCATCCATACCATGTAGCCATCAGAAGATGGGTAAACTGTGGTCATGAAGAGATTGACATGGTCAGCAACAATACTGAGGTAGGCTGTGGCATTGACACGATGCTCAGTTGGTACTAATGGGCTCAAAGTGTGCCAAGAATATATCTCCCACACCATTAAACCACCACCACCAGCATGAACTGTTGATACAAGGCAGGATGGATTCATGCTTTCACATTGTTGATGCCAAATTCTGTCTGAATGTTGCAGCAGAAATCGAGACTCATCAGACTAGGCAACGTTTTTCCAATCTTCTATTGTCCAATTTTGGTGAGCGTGTGCCAATTGTAGCTTCCTGTTCATGGCTGATAAGAGTGGCACCCGGTGTGGTCTTTTGTTGCTGTAGCCTATCCGCCTCAAGATTGGATGTGTTGTGCATTCAGAGATGCTCTTCAGCATACCTCGGTAGTAGTAACACATGGTTATTCGAGTTACTGTTCCCTTTCTATCAGCTTCAACCTGTCTGGCCATTCCTCTCACTGCATATTTTCTCTTTTTCAGACCTTTCTCTGTAAACACTAGAGATAGTTGTGCATGATAATTCCAGTAGATCAGCAGTTTCTAAAATACTCAGACCTTTGAGTATTTTAAATACTCAGACCTTTGAGACATTGAGTTGCTGCCATGTGATTGGCTGATTAGAAATTTGCGTTAACAAGGACAGGTGTACCTAATAAAGTGGACATACATACATACATACATACATGCATCCATACATACATACATGCATCCATCCATCCATCCATCCATCCATCCATCCATCCATCTATACATACATACATACATACATACATACATACATACATACATACCTACATACATACATACATATATCCATACGCCCATACATAGAGACAATGCCTCTTATTTGTAACAGCAGAAAAGTGTAATTATTTTGATCTGACATCAAACTGACTGAAATTACCTGTGCATTTTACTGTACAGCGGGCGGCGCTGTGTCGCAGTGGGTAGCTGTGTATTTCTGTGTGGAGTTTGCATGTTCTCCCTGTGTTCGTGTGGGTATCCTCCGGGTGCTCCTCCGTTTTCCTCCTGTAGTCTAAAGACATGCGGCATAGGTGAATTGAATAAACTAAATTGGCCGTAGTGTATGTATGTGAATGAGTGTATGAGTGTTTCCCAGTGATGGGTTGCAGCTGGAAGGGCATCCGATGCGTAAAACATATGCTGGATAAGTTGGTGGTTCATTCCGCGGTGGTGACCCCTGATTAATAAAGGAACTATGCCGAAAAGAAAATTAATTAAGGAATTTCACTGTCCACCTCCCAGATAATTAGAATCATAATATTCAACAGGCCATGGAATAAAAGTTTTTAAAGTTGCAGTTAGTATGTTCAAATGTATTTTCATAGCAGAGTACAAATAGCTGTGATGCTTTAACTCCATCGAAACAGAACTCAACAGTCTGAATCTTAAAATCCTGTTGTATCGACTGTCTCTGCTCTCTCCATCCACTCCGCAGCTGAAGGCACACACTCTTGCAGCATTTTTCAAAACTGTTTGGAACTAAGCGGCGCTGAAAGGGAACAACACAAATTTGTGGCTACATGAATTTCTAAAGCTGTTACAATATCAAAATGATAAAAGCTTTGCTGCAAAAATCTTTAACATGCCTTCTGTCCTCTGATTGATTCTTTTTACCAAATAAAAAAAGGTCTTTAAGTATAATCCAGAAAACTTTCAACTTCTGGATTTGGATCATGAATTTTTGTAATGTTTTCTGGGCATCAGTTTTTAAGCAAGTTCAATCAAGTTGCATATAATATAGTATGTGATAGAATAACTTTTAAATTGAGATGGACATCTTTATCTCTGCTTGATTATGCATTCATCATATATGTATTTATTTACTGAAAGAACTCTTCTCTTGGCACAGACACTTATCTTTTCAAGAGTTCACACTTAGCTGATGATTGATTATAAAGCTTGTTTGGCATGCTGTCCCGGGAGAGAGCCCTGAGCTCATAAGGTCGTCGAGCCCGGGGCTCCCTCCTGTTGCAAGGCGAGAGGGGAGATTGAGCTCACGGTAGGTCTCGAGAACTCCCCTGTCATAGTGACTAAAGAGCAGATAGTAGTTTCTCTTTAACAAGATGGTACTAGGTAGGGAACAAGACTATGGTGTTGATTTGGATTAGTCAATAATTTAGGTTTCATGTTTTTTATCGGTGGGAGGAAACCGGAGAACCAAGGGAAAACCCACATGAGCACGGGGAGAACATGCAAACTCCACACAGAAATGCCAGCTGGTTTGGTAAAGCCAGGAACCCTTGACATTCTTGCTGTGTGGCAACAGTGTTAAGCACTGGGCCACCGTGTCACCCAACTAGAAAGGAGGAGGAGTAGGTGTGGAAGGGGGGATTCTTCAAAGCGAAGATAGCGTTGATACATAACCCAAGGTATTTGTAGTGGCTTAGGGATCGTCTGATTGGTGCATAGTGAATTTGGATAATGTGGGTCCAGCCGCTAGCAATTATAAGCACGTGATCCTCTCGAAATTAGTTTATAAATAAACCACTTATGTTCAGTGTTTGAGCAATAATGAATCATGAAGAAGACTATATCAATACTTTAATAGCTTTAGCCTATAAAATACCAAACAGTGTCTGTGTCTGTATTGCTCCATCAGAACTGTTTGTATGTTTTTGCAATTCAGTTTTACGCTGCCAGTTTCTTTTTTTTCTGCCAGATCTAGCAGAGCTTGATTCTAAATTCAAGAAACTGTTTTTCTGTCTTTTACAGCTCTCAATGATCTCTTGCGGTCTGTTAGTCTTTGCACTGGCATTTTTAATTGGCTTTTCTTCTACAGGTTACACAGTTAAGACAGTAGGCAGCAACAAGTGATTGTCTCTGATTGAGTCATTGAATTATTTCAATCATTTTGTTTAATTGATTTTTTTTTATATTGAACATCACGACTTTGCTGTTCAAGACAAGTAATGGTGCTTTGATTGCTGCTTTGGTCTTTTAGTGTTTTAAAATGTAACCTTAAAATGTAAAGGGTTTGTTGGAATGATTTATGAATAGAATATCCTTGACCCGAGTCTGCATATACTGCCAACAGCACTTTTTTTTATGTGAAATGTGTGATATTGTTCAATTGCCATGGAAGATTTGTCATTTAATGACAGCATTAGTCAGCACATGTTAGTCAGGGTCATTCATTTCTACAGAGATAATTGCATTAGAAAAGCAGTAAGACACTGATGATTGTGGATGCCAGGTTTCCATGGAGTTTTTCTTTTGTTGGCACAGACAAAGATGGCATATTTTCTTTAATGCTAGAACAGCAGGGAGGCGAGAAATAACTTGAAGACATCTCTTTTGTTAGTTCATTCCAGCTAATCACTTCTTGTGATTTGAAAAAGTTACCCACTGATTTATTACTGTTGATGACAGAAAATAATGACTGAGACCTTTTTAAGTCGATTAAAGTGGATGACTGTGTATTGTTTCAGAGCTGTAAGTTGCAGGGATCTACAACAATTATCTTGGTTTGTATATAGTTACATAAATTAAGATTTTGTATGTTAAAAATGCCAGTTAGATTTAAAAAAATAAATAAATGAACCACCATGTAACAAGTGTCTAATATTGTGGCCCTCTCATGCTCTATTTATAACTGAACGTGATTCAGGATCCTTATATAAACATGACAAAAATGTTATTAAGTTATTAATATTAATATTAAGTTATTATTTTTAATATATGTACTGTAAGTGTTTAAGAATCCTTGTTATGAACACAGTTGCATGCGAATAAATGATCAACCCTGTCTTGAGGGGAGCAGGATGCTTACAGTGCTAATTGATTTGATTGGAAGTGCATGATGATGTCATAAAAATCATTGATCAATATTGATGGATTAAGTTTGAATGCTTATTATTAAAATTCATTAATTTTGCCATTGTTTTAAAGCGCACTCATAAGACAAAAAAACCCTGTACATTTTAATTTCAGGCAGATTTAATTTTATATACTGCATACTTATATCTACATATTGTCACCTTGGAATTATAAGGTTCTATCTGCGTTCTGAATGATTTTGAGATATTGAGCTTCAAAGTTTTTGCATTACATAGCAAACAGTATGTGTGTAACATTTGTTTTTTTAAATAAAACGTCTTAAAATGTAAACAATTTCTTAAAATAATGCCATCCCATAATGTAAATAAGTTGTCATTTAATAAGAATATGTCAATAACTCAATTTTGCCAAAAATGTGAGATAGAACCTTATAATTCTAATGTGACAATATACTGTATTAAGCATTGGGCGATAACCGTTTTGAAGGTATACCGCGGTTTGGAAAAGTCAAGGTTTTAAAACCGGCAAAATGTTCTGCTATACTGTTTCTATAGTATATGTAAGATTTTTTATTTACGTTTTTTTTTTTTTTTTTTTAGGACAACAGTATCTCCAGCAGAAAAGATATCCAAAAATGCTGTTTTAAATTGTAAAGGAATCTGTGTTTTTGAAACCAATGAAGACAGCAGAAGTTAATGATTCATTTAAATTATTTAGCCTGACATGTTTACTGCTCCAAAATAAACTTTTAGTTTTAGTTTTAGTTTTTTACCCAGACATTTAAAAATTAAAAAAGTAATCACAATTCTGTGAAACCGTGATATTTTTATCAAAGGTTATCATACCATCAGAATCAAATACCGGCCCATGCCTATATACA
>CAIGQZ010032266.1:4085366-4101460 GCA_903798205.1 Danio tinwini | reverse complement strand
TTTTGAGTATGAACGTAAAACAATGTAAGGATTGAAATACAGGACTGACAGCTGTGTTATTTTGCATGTGTTATTTGTCAAAAGAAGTAATTATTATGATTAAAAGGTTTTATAAGACATGTCACTGTTTTTCATATACAAGGTAATCCCTAGCTTTAATGTTAGTCCAGTAAAATGTGAGTAGCAGATCCGTGTGCATTAGTTAATTTAAAATAAAACAAAAACAAAACAAAGGTTAGAATAAAACAGAACAAAACTCCAAAGAACAGACATCGACAACATGCAAACATTCAACAGCTATCAAACCCAGACTGAATCACAGGGCTATATGTAGTATGTGATAATGAGCTGCAGGTGTAGTGTGATCGAAAGTTCATGAACATCAGGTGTGCATTGCAGAGGATTATGGGTAGTGTAGTCGGGTTGAGTGGCAGATGTGATGTGTTGAGTGCCCTCTTGTGTGTCTGGTGGTCACTCTAGCTCATGGCAGTGACACTAGCCGTCACGTTTAACCCATTATAAAACATATATCATGTCAGGATTTTATTCCAACCCCTCTGCAAATTTAAAAACTACACCACTACTCCACGTATAGTAAGAAGTGGAAAAAAATGTCACTGATGCGCAGAGACCCTAAAAAAGTAGATGCATGACACCCCTGGGCATATTCCAGAGCAAACTATTATTCATTGTCTTATGAAAATCATTTTATATTCAATTACAGAAGAAAAATTGCTCGAAATATGCTTTTATATTATCTTTTTCTGAAATATATTGCACTACTCTTGGGGGTTCAGGGAGTGTTCAACCTAGCCATGTATTACAAAAAAATAAAAAAAATCCTCTGATGTGTGAAATAATGGGTCGGCCTGGCCTGCCTTTAATTATGAGCAGTGGTGCACTCAGGGTGTAACATGCTGTTTTACATCCTTAGCTTGAGTCTCATCGACAGCTTGGGTGATGCTAAAAATTAACTTAGCCAGGTTTCCTGGTGGGTGACCTTCTCTCCATCAATTTAGCAGTTGTCTTGGCAATGTGGTCCCTATAGTTTTTCTAGCGAATATGCACCGAATTAGCAGAATTGCCTACCAGAATTTTTCACATAATATACAGTGCACTGCTGGACTATGCTGTACGATTGTCTTGCTGATATGATTTCTAGCAGCTGTGTGTTGAGACGATGATTAAAGGAAGAGCATAAATGGATAGCCGTTATCATTGACTTTGAAAGAAGGGGTAATGTTTCATAGGCTTGGCTACACTTTGTATTTGAGCTCATCGAAGAGAATAATGCATCAAGGCACTGAGCGATGTTTCTATTAGGCTTTGTGACGCATATCTGTCACAAAAAGAGTTCCTGGCCAATCTGCTTGAGAAGGTCAAGCTCTTATATGGTTTGTCTTTGGAAGAGTATTGTCATGCTGACTGCTGCGCCAACAAATCCCCATGCAGAGCTCCTGCTTTAGGACATTGCTCACGTTTCCAGAAGGTGACCACACACACATACGCAGCACTAATGACAGTCCTCACACCACTGCTGAAGAGAAAAACATCTTTGTGCAGTTTGGACCTGGTTTAGATGGGCAGTGCTGTTCTGTTTCTGGCACAAACTTGCACAAGCTGTTACTGGAATAAAATAATATCTGTTACTGGCACAGACTGGTTAAGCTGGCTATTGATACAGGTAGATTATTTTTACTCATGTAGCCATGCCAAAACCAGTGTGAAAGTGGCCAAAACATAAGGCCATCAAGGCCATTTTAAAAAAGACATAAGCTGCTGTTAATTTAATTGTTGGTGGCACTAACAGTATTTTGCAGACACCAGCAAAAGAATCTAAAGTGTCTTTCCCTGGTCACTTCAAAAAATCTACTGTGTGCATATAAAATAGATTCTTGCAGTTGTGCTTTTTCTGCTTTTTACTAGTATCATGCACACACAAAAAGAAATGTAGCAAAATTCTAACTCAAAAGCATTTTATGGGCTATTTTGTATATGATTGCAATATGCTGATATCTTATACAGTGTATTTCTATTATTATACTAGTTTTGTTTTTCTTTCTGTGATATTATATTCTGTAAAATCATGCAATAATGGTAATTTTGGCAGTTCATTTGGAATGCAGTTGTAGAAAAATCTACATCAACATTTTTAAATAGTTTTGCAAGTGATATATTTATTTGACCAAAAATGCAGTTGCATAAAAACCATAATTTAGTCAAATAATACTACAATTTATTTAACTATTGTCTATTTTAATGTATTTTAAACTGTCATTTATTTCTGTCGTGGCAAAGCATCATTACTCCAGCCTTGATTTCTGACCCTTCAGATTGCTGAGATGCTGATTTGGTGCTAAAGAAACATTTCTTATAATCAAAATCAGTGTATTGTTAAAAAATAGAGCTGCTTAATATTTTTTGAATAATAAAGGTTCTTGGATTTCTAAACATTTTAAAGAACAGCATTTGTTTACAACAGAAATGTTGTGTAACAATTCAGTTCAATTGTCACTTTTATGCTGCTATCAATTTATTTAGTCATTCATTAACTTTTCTTTGGCTTAGTCCCTTTATTCAATAGAGGTTGCCACAGTGGAATGAACCGCCACATATCCAGCATTTGTTTTACACAGCAGATGCCCTTCCAGTTGCAATCCAGTACTGGGAAACACCCATACACTCTCATATGTCTACACATACACTACGGCCAATTTAGCTTATCCAATTCACCTATACTGCATGCCTTTGGACTGTGGGGGAAACCGGAGCACCCGTAGGAAACCCACATGAACATGCGGAGAACATGCAAACTCCACACAGAAATGCCAACTGAACCAGCCGGGGCTCGAAGCAGCGACCTTCTTGCTGTGAGGAGACAGTTCTAACCACTGAGCCACTGTGTCGCCCCTCTGGGATACATACAAACTTTTAATTAAATTATATTTTATTTTGAAACTTACTACAATAGGAATCTGCTTTGGATGCCATTTTGTGGTCAGACGCGGAAATTCATTCTCACAGTGCAGTGATTTCTAGCTGTTGAGTGTACATGGGTACACTTGAATAGATTGATTAAGTGCAAATCAGAGTGTCCACTATGGTTTTGGGCACCACTAGAAGAGGTTTAGTGGTGATTTCGGTCAGAGTCCATGTATTGCACTTTGCTTTCTCAGTGTTTGTTTTGTCAGTCTCAGCACTGAAACACAAGTTAAATGTCAGGAGGAGTAGTCTGACGAGACTCCTCCTTCTCTTTAATTGTAAGCTTTGAACCGTAAAGCATTAAACAATGCAATGCTAACAGCTCAGGTATTCTCTTCAGCCATTGCGGCGGTCAATGATTTTACATGAGCCACATTTACTGATGTTATGACTGAACAATCAAAAAATCCAGAGTAGTATAGCTTAACTGATTCACCCATCTAGGTTAATCATTTTGCTGGTCAGTTACGATTCAAAAGTTTGGGGTCAGAAATTATTTTTAAGCTTTATTTAAAAATATTTTATTATTTTTAAGAAAATTCTTTTAATTCAGCATAAACTGATAGTGGGTGACATGATGGCTCAGTGGTTTCCACTGTTGCCTCACATCAAGAAGATAGCTGGTTCGAGTCCTGACTGGGTCAGTTGAATCAATTTTTTTTATTTATTTATTCATTTTTCTTAGGCTAAGACTCTTTATTCAATAGGGGTCACCACAGCGGAATGAACCGCCAACTTTTCCAGCATATTTTTTACACAGCAGATGACCATCCAGCTGCAACCCAGTACTGGGAAACACCCATACACTCTCACATGCACACATATACTTTACAACCATTTAGCTTATCTAATTCACCTATAGCGCATGTCTTTGGACTGTGAGGGAAACCTGACCACCCAGAGGAAACCCATGTGAACATGCAGAGAACATGCAAAACTCCACACAGGAATTTAATTACTGTTTGTATGTATTCCAGAGGGACGACACAGTGGCTCAGTGGTTAGCACTGTCGCCTCACAGCAAGAAGGTTGCTGGTTCGAGCCCTGGCTGGGTCAGTTTCTAAATTCTTTGTAATAGACAGTTTGTAATAGAAAGTGTTAAAGAACTATCATAGGAGGCTGACCAAGAAGTTTAACATCTAATCCGTCTGAGGCATTTATCAACCAGCAAACCACAAACAAAATTGCATCTATTCTGCTTCACTGAGTGCTTGAATTCACTCACTTCTTTTTTATTCAGTCCTTCAAGTGAACCATAGTAGTGGTCTAATGTAGCAAATAGTGAGGGCGATTTGGGAGACAGTATTTTAGTCCTCAGCTACTATAGATGTAAACAAACATTGAGTATTTGTGATGACTGAATACTGACTCACTTTATTTTTGTTATAGAGTGTTGACCTTTTGCCTACACTGAATGCTTACGAAGGTCAAAAGACTTGTACAGTTAGATGCACTCAGACACTTTATGACATGCTGGCGACCACAAGTGCCCTCGTTAATCTGCTGACAATTGTGAAACATAATTAATGCAGCCAGCATCTGTTTGGGCTGCAGTCTGTGACAGTGGGAGTCAATGATGTTAAAGATGGATGACTTGCACTAGACCGATGCTGATAGAATCACATATTGAGAGCTTTCATTTCCCAGCAAGTGTAGGAGTGAGAAAGCTATTTCTGCTTATCATGGAGAGCAGGGTAATACAATTACGCTGATACCAAATACATATTATCAGAGAAGGACGGTTTCTTACAATTAATCTTTTGCTAACACAAATACACAAACTGCAGAACAAAAACAAAAACCGCTTGAGCTTAATGGAAATGATTGGTCTGTGGTGATTAGAAGAGAAATGTTAGGAGATGTGCTGAATTACCATTAACATGGAAATGAAGATCTAAGCTGAAAGTGCTTGACTTAAATTACAGAGCGTTTCATTCGCATACACATTTACCTTGCGCATTTCCTGTTGTTTTTATGTCAAAATGTAAACACTTATGTGTCAAAGCAGCATACACACTGAATAGAAAACATGCTTTTGCTCTGCACATAAACACTTTCCCTGCTGCACTGGTGGTATAGTTAATATCCACATGGATTCTTGCATTTATAAGGCAGAGAAACTTGACAACTTTCTAATAAAAAGCTGCCTCAAACAAGCTTCACTGTAGTGCTCACCCCAGCTGTCGTCTGCCTCTCCTATGTTGTGCTAGGACATTCAGTTGAACCATTTGTACAGTTTGTGCAAATGAACATACTGTGCACAGAAATGTTTTAATGACTTGATTCACTGTATCCAAAGTTTATTTTAGGAGCGTATAAATGTACCTCAAGTTTGATATTCTCACAGTAATTAAGATTTAAAACCATAGTAAAAATACAGCTCTGATTTAAGTTCTTAATTGAATAAAAAACTTTAGCCATTTAGTTAAACAAAACTGATGCCATTAATGATGTGACAATGAGCTTTATGCACGACAAGTGTTTTTCAGCCGCCGATAAACATCCAGGGAAAGGTTTATGTGACCATTTTTAATTTCAAAAGGTTTCTCTTACAGCATCAATAATGTAACTTAATAAAGCATAGTGAAAAAACATAGTATAAAATAAGTAAATAAGTATAAAATAAGTATAAAAATAATAAAACATAGCGTGTTAGACATAAAATGAGATATAAAATTTATTTAAAATATATTTTATTGACAATTCATTCATTCAATCATTTTATTTTTAGCTTAGTCCCTTTATTAATCTGGGGTCGCCACAGCAGAATGAACCACCAACTTATGGATACCTTTCCAGCCACAACCCAACAATGGGAAACACCCATACACCCTCATTCACAGGAAAACCCACAACAACACAGGGAGAACATTCAAACTCCACACAGAAATGCCAACTGACCCAGACAGGGCTCGAATCAGCAACCTTCTTGCTGTAAGGCGATTGTGCTACCCGCTGTGCCACTGTGACGTCCCTTCCGTTGAAAAAACTGTAGTTAAATTCATTTGTTATTTAACAACCTGGCACAGAACAACGCATTTTAATGCAGCTTCTTGCCTGATCTGAGTCCCACTTTATATATATTTATATTTATACTCAATACATATTCTGCATGATGATCCCTAATCTTACCTAATTCCTAAACTTTAAAACTACAGTACCTTAATAAATGTTAATAAGCAGCAAATTATGAGTTTATTGAGACAAAAGTCATAGTTAAGGGTTTATTAATAGCAAGAAAGGTGTGACAAGGTTTTATAATGAGCACATATTTTTCACAAGCTAAATAAAATCTAATGTTCATTCATTCATTTTCTTTTCGGCTTAATCCATTTATTAATCCAGGGTCACCACAGCAGAATGAACCGCCAACTTATCCAGCACATGTTTTACGCAACGGATGCCCTTACAGCTGCAACCCATCTCTGGGAAACATCCATACACACTCATTCACACTCATACACTACTGACAATTTAGTTTACCCAATTCAACTGTAATGCATGTCTTTGCGGGGGAAACCGGAGCACCCGGAGGAAACCCACGTGAACATGCAAACTCCACACAGAAACTGCAACTGACCCAGCCGAGGCTCGAACCAGCGACCTTCTTGCTGTGAAGCGACAGCACTACGCACTGCGTCACCTAAAATCTGATCTTTTTGATTCAATTTTGGTTTTACACAATTTATAAAACTTCAGATCATAATTCATCATCATTTTGCGCTTACCACTCATACACTTGTGCATTGATTAACATTTGTGAAACTTTAGTTTTACAACAAACTATTACTATAACTCAGTCAACAATTTTGTAGGTCACTCATTGAAATACTCATTGGAAAAGAGTACTATAAGGTTATTACAATACTATTAAACTTTTATGACTTAAAAAATGTGGTTGATTTCAATGAAGTTACCATATGGTTATTTTTAAAGAATAATATAGGGAGATAGCTGTGTGTTTAATGGACATGAGGTATAACAGGGATGTTATACCTCGTTTTAGATGTTTTAGAGACAGTGAGGTTTGACAATGACAGACCTACAGTTGAAATCAGAATTATTAAACCCCTTGAATTTTTTTCTTTTTTAAATATTTCCCAAATGATGTTTAACAGAGCAAGGACATTTTCACAGTATGTCATAATATTCTTTTTCTTTCTGAAAAAGTCTTATTTGTTTTATTTCGGCTAGAATAAAAGCAGTTTTTAAGTTTTTTAAAAACCTTTTTAACGTCAAAATTATTAGCCCCTTTAAGCAAATTTTTTTTTCAATAGTCTACAGAACAAATCATCATTGTACAATAACTTGCCTAAATACCCTATCCTGCCTAGTCAACCTAATTAACCTAATTAAGCCTTTAAATGTCACTTTAAGCTGTGTAGAAGTGTCTTGAAAAATATCTAGTCAAATATTATTTACTGTCATCATGGCAAAAATAAAATAATTCAGTTATTGGAGATGAGTTATTAAAAACTATTAAGTTTTGAAATGTGTTGAGAAAATGTTCCCTTTGTTAAACAAAAATAAACAGGGGGCTAATAATTCAGGGGGGGGGGTTAATAATTCTGACTTCAACTGTATATGAGCAAAACTTTGAAAACTGTTTGAGGACAAATTAGCATTTTCTCTCTTCATTCTGTGGGAATGTCGACTAGTGTTTTGTGTGTAAACAGTACATTTGAGCAACTAATGTGTGTTGGTTTTGAGTAAACGCTCAGACAAAACGATTTAATATGCACCACACTCCTCACAACTAATGAGATGCATGTATAATACATGTGAGGAATACAGATCATAGTCAGGAGGAATCACGAGTGATCATAAATGTCACTGTTAGAGCTTGTGACAGTGCCATCAGCATAATCCCACAGGAGCTCTCATGTATTATAGCAGATATGTAATAGACACGACAGCAGAAAAAGACACTCCAATGTATGAAAACAGCTTGATCCTCTTGGTTTAGCTGTTAAATCAGTATTACAGACATCTGTTCACATACATGATATGAGTGCAGTCAAGTCAGGTCACGTACAGGCTTTTTACAGCGATATGAACTGATATTTTACCTCATCTGCACTCGACCCCTGTTCTGTGATTGAGCTGAAGACATTGTTCGGCTCTCTATAGCCTGTCATGGACACCATTTGAAAGCGAATAGATTGGTTAAATGAACACGGCTTTCCACTCACAGATGACTGGAATGCAGTGATTATTGTAATCGCTCGGCGGCGGGTTTTGACTGTGTCCTCGCTTGCTCTACAGCAGATTAGAGTTTCTCGCTGTGCACTGGCGTGGAGACGTGGAACAACAAGGAGAGGGTCAGAGTCCAGGCAGATCTGCTCCTCTGCCTGATCCCGGATCAGAGGCCTGTGAGTGCTGACACGCTCAGATCACTGTACTCATAATCTGCCACTCCACGCTGGAGGCGCAGTAATCCTAAACGTGGCTCAGCAAGCACACAGTAAGAGCCGGGGCTACCGAAGATTTTCTCTAAAAGTTTCTTGTTCTTGTTCACATACCATTGTGCTGAATGGTGCAACGTGGTTTCTGATTCCCTTCTTTTAAAGATTCAGATTTGTTCAATGATTCAAGCTACAGTAAGTGGCATGCTTTACTATAGATTTACCTAACTAGAGAACTTTTTAACACTCTGATCCCAGGCTTTGATTTTGTGCTTTGATCTTACTGATGTTTTTGCCATCTTTGCACACTGTAAAAAAAAAAAAGTTGAGTTCACTTAAAATTTTAAAGCAACCAGCTGCAAAGAAATTTTGAGTTTATTAAACTTCAGTGGTTGAAGTTGTGCCAAATTATTTTTTTAAGTTGAACGAAAAGGCTGGTTTAAGTCAAGTATACTTTATGGAATAATTAGTCACAACTTCAAACACTGAAGCTTAATAAACTCAAAATTTCTTTGCAGCTGGTTGCTTAAAAATTTTAAGTTAACTCAACTTTTTATTTTTTGAAGATAAGGGGAAATAAAAATTTCTAGTTTTCTCAACTAAATATTTTACTTTCATTGAACAAACAGTTCCAAACATGCAACTGAATAATTTTTATGAGTAAATTCAACTCTGAGCTCAAAAATATGTCCACCTAACTTACAATTTTAAACTGAGTTAACTATTTGTAAGTTAGATTATTTACAGTGCAATTAAAGCATGAAGTTCTGTTGTTGGTCACACTTTAAAATAAGGTTTCATTAGTAAATATCTCTACTAAACACTGTAAAAAAAATATGTGTTAACTAACAGTCTCCATATTTTGTGTTTTCCGTTTATTTACCATTGTGAACTTCATAATGGGGTCTTGATCTCTGCTCTGTCTACTTCTGATGTTGAAAATTCAACTCTACTTTTTTAACAAAGTGACTTTTCATAACATTTTAGTAGTTTGAAATAATATATATTGTATAATAAATAATATATAAATAAATGAATTTGTAAAATAACAGAAAACGGCAGCTTATTACAAGGTTTGCAGCATAAAATATAACACCAACCCAGACAATACATCACTTTAAACTTTAAAACATTTTCATAAAAGTCACTTTTTCAAACTTTTTAAGGTTAAAAGTTGTCAGAAGAAAGATCAAAGTTTCACAATGCAATTTAAAAGCAAAACAAAAAACAAAAACATGAATCACAAAATACAGAAAACTGTTAGTTATGAATATTTTTTACAGTGTATTTATTAATCATAGTTCAATATTTACCAATGCATTTTAACATATTAGCATCCAAAGAAAATGATAGAATGAAGGAATGAATGTATGTTTGTTAACAGTTTATGCACCGTGAGTTAAAATGAACTAACAATGATGAACTGTATTTTCATTAAATAACATGAACAAATACTGTAATAAATGTAATGTTCATTGCTTGTTCATGTTACTAAATGCATTAACTAACACTAATACAACTGTATTGTAAAGTGTTACAGTGTTGTTAAAATTCTTTGCATCACCACACAACACTGATCTACTCTGTTTTACAAAAATAACAGGCACTTTAGCATACTTTACACAAGAGTGTGTATTGTGCAAATATCAATCTTTACAAGAAAAATGTTCAAACTCAAATAAAAAAGTTGTATAAAAAATAAACATTTAAAACAATAAGTAATTTTTGTAATTAAATGAAAATGTATTAAATGTATATTACATGCAATTAGTTAAACTCAATATTTCCCCCCTACTTTTTAGAAGAACATAGCCTAATTACATTGTTATTTGTAATTAATAATTACCCTTTAGATTACACTTAAAAAAATAATAAATATATAAATACTATGTTATCGACAGAATTTAAAATGTAATTGCAAGTTTGTAATGAAGCTGGAATTTAGTACATGCACACATACAGGACATGTACGCACACACACACACACACACACACACACACACACACACACACACACACACACACACACACACACAGACACACACACACACACACATGCACACACACTATAACTATAGTTATACACTTTACATGTGCTTTGGTATGTTAGTCAACATTGATATACAGTTGAAGTCAGAATTATAAGCCCCCCTGTTTATTTTTTCCCCAATTTCTGTTTAACAAAGAGAAGATTTTTTCAACACATTTCTAAACATAATAGTTTTAATAACTCATTTCTAATAACTGATTTATTTTATCTTTGCCATGATGACAGTGAATAATATTTTACTAGTAATTTTTCAAGACACTCTATACAGCTTAAAGTGACATTTAAAGGCTTAACTAGGTTAATTAGGTTAACTAGGCAGGTTAGGGTAATTAGGCAAGTTATTCTACAACGATGGTTTGTTCTGTAGACTATCGGAAAAAAATACCCTAAAGGGGCTAATAATTTTGACCTTAAAGTGGTTTTAAAAAATGTTTAAACTGCTTTTATTCTTGCAGAAATAAAACAAATAAGACTTTCTTCAGAAGAAAAAATATTATTAGACATACTGTGAAAATTTCCTTGCTCTGTTAAACATCATTTGGGGAAAGATTTGAAGTACACCAGAAATGCACATTTCGTTTTATTAGGTGCATTTGTCAACAAAGAAAGGTAGCTGCCGGTGACTTTAAAGAATAAAACAATTGATTCCCTAAAGCAGGGGTCACCAATCACGGTCCTGGAGGGCCAGTGTCCCTGCAGGGTTTAGCTCCAACTTGCTTTAACACACTTGCCTGGGTGTTTCAAGTATACCTAGTAAGACCTTGATTAGCTTGTTCAGGTGTGTTTGATTAGTGTTGGAGCTAAAATATGCAGGACACCGGCCCTCCAACAACATGTTTGGTGACCACTGCCCTAAAGTGTAAAACCTTTTCAACTAGTTCCAAATTGCTGAATGCACTTTTAATACTGTAACCGTAGATTAGTATGCTAGCATTTCTATAAATGCCATAATTACAGTTATTTCCTATTAAATGTCAACATTTGTTCACATGAACAAATGAAAGATAATTCACCCATACTGAGATAAATGAGGTGTGAAATAGAGCTTCTCATTTCCTAATAATTAACTTTTTATGACAGCTTTCAGGAGAGAGATTTAGCTGTCTGTTGTTGTTGCATACGTCCTTTGTAATCTGCAAAGGTCAGGAGAGCTTGAACGTAAGATTCTGACACAGAGAAGAGCTTCAGACACTGCGCTGACTTCACATATGTATGAAGGTCAGAAGTGGTTAGCGCTTAGCAGGAGGTTAATAGCGGAACATATGTTGTCTAAATTTAAAAGGAGGGAGTATGCAGTTGTCTTTTTGTTGCTGAGCTACTTATTCATTAACATACAGTAGATCTGACCTTGTCAACGTGCAAATTTCATTATGTTTACAACTATTCATTTATTTAAGTGCCATTTCAAGCCTTGGACTCTTGCATGTATGACTGGATGGCAAACAAAAAAAAGTATGCCTGAACGTTTTTGAATGGAAATGTCTTTGTGGAATGCAACACCGGTGAGGAGCTGAACAAGAAATCCCATGTGTAATTATTGATATTCAATTACCCTTTCGTATCTCTTTTTTTTCCTGCCTCAAGGCCTTTGCATGTGATGCAAAGTATTTCGCATCATTTGGGGAGCTGTAATAAAAACCACAGTGAAACAAGCTGAGCATCTGCAGCGAGAGAAGAGAAAGTTCAAGAGTCAACATGCTAATTAAATTCATTTTGAATTTCAGTCTTTGATTAATAGCATGCATTTGTCTTTACAGTTCACAAAGGCATGCGTGTTGAAACCACTGGAGAGTTTATTGAAGTCACATCATGTGGGACTTTATAAGGACAACTTCCATTGACCTTTCAAAAGCATGTGTCTTTTTATGCGCAATATGCTTACAAAGAGTTTTTGGAAACTTCTAACTTCATGTTATTTCATGAGATTTCTTGCCAAGGTGTAGTATAAATAGGTGATTTATTGTCTCATCTTTGAACTTTGCATGATAATATAGCACATAACCTTTTCCATCAAAGAGTAAATTCAAGACCCCTGCTGAGTTTTAACCCTAATTATGACACTTTTACCAAAGTACAGAGGTATATTTTGCTGTTACCATAGAGACAACCTTCAGCAGTTGCCTTCTTGACCCAGAAACCTGTTTTCTCTCTCTCATTTTTACACTTCTGACCACTAAGCCATTATTATTTCTTCCAAATTACAAAGATTATACAACCTCTAAAACACTTAAACCATGCGTATTTAAAATAATCATTAAACTTAATGTCAGCTCAGAGTTGACTTTTTTTAGGTTGTGCCTTAAAACTACAAGTATTAGGATCTTGCGACAGATGAAGTTACATTATTGAGAGCAAGATTCACACACTTAAACTCAAATATGTGTTAACTAGGTGTGATATGAAGCACATACTGTCAGTGCATGATGAATTTGCACTCAGGATTATTAGACATATGTTAGTAAAGAGATTCATCTCACCTGTCTGATGGAAGATTATCCTCAACAGAAAAGGATTTGTCTGATGGAAATCTGTGTTACGCATATGTGAGATAAGGGGTTTATTTTCGCATTAGCTAATATTTGTCTGTTTTCTGTTTGTTGCTTATCCAGACAGCTGCGATGGATCTCTGTCATCTCTTCTTCCTGCATCCTCCTTTCAGAGCTCTTCGCATTTCTCAGACAGTCGAGCTGCACACTTTGCCAAGCTAAACAAAAGAGATGGTAAGTTTGTACCTGTTTGTGTTCATATTTGTGTCGATTGAGAAGACACAATTGGTTATCTAAGCTATTCTGAATATAGTGACCCGTTATTGCCTGTACATGCTATATTGTGCATTACATATGTATAATTAATGTGAGACCTAATGTCTAGTAATGGCTATTAAAACTATAATGTTATACATTATATTTTAAAGTATAATAAAATATAAAAGTTATTTACATTGTAATTATATTTAGGATAATATCTGTTTTACTGTTTTAATGATCAAATAAATACAGTCTTGGTGACTTTTTGAGCTGCATCCAATGCTTTTTAATGCACTCACCTAACACCACTCCTATCTCTACCCCTCACAGTGATGTCACTAGCTTCATTGAGTGCATTGTGTCTGACATTGCATCTTTGAGCGATGCAATCTCAGCTTGCATCATAAAGGCTGCATCCAAATACTATTGCTTTTTTCAGAAATATATAAAAACCATACTAGCACTAAAGTATGTAACAATAGCATGTGTTTTTGTGTATAAGCATTGTAATATTTATACAACTGTTAACAAAATGTATAAATGTTTAATGTTTAGTCATTTACAGAGCCCATATTGAGTGTAATCCTTCAGTAATATTAGGGCTGCACAATACAACGTTTCAGCATCGATATCGCAATGTGTGTGTCTGCAGTAGTCACATGGCAGAATATGCAATATTGAGTCGGGATAATAGTTTATCAGCACAATCATTATATCTGAATAGACCACATGAGATTTGTGGAGTCATTGCAAAGTAGAACCATAACGAAGTGAAGCGTCTTTTCTTTTCAAAAAGGCATTTCAAGAGAGTTTAAAGCATTCTGGCACAAACATGTATAACATTTGTAACTTTAATGAACACTAATTTTACTGAATCTTTAATTTAACAAAGACTATACTGTGTTATTTTACATTTCATTATTTAATTTCTGTATTGTTTGACTCCAAAAGAAAACATAAAGCCCTGTTTATTTTACTTTTTAATTGACTTTTAAACTCTTTCTGCTTATTTATTGTTTTATTGTTTTATTGATTATTGCGATGTGACTTTTGGCTTGTTACTGGGACGTTATGTAAGCTTGTAATTCTGGTTTGGGTTGCGTTTTATTTTTGGTTATATGTATTGTAGCGAGTCTAAGAAAAGCACATTATAAATGAAATATATTATTATTGTTATTATTACTATTATCTGGTGACGTTGTATTTATATGGTAATATATATCCCAAAAAAACAAAATATCACAATGTCATATTTTTTCTGATATTGTGCAGCCCTAATCAGTATAATCTTTAAACTTTTGCTTAAAAAACACAAATGACAGACAAATTAATATATTCAATAAAACGTTGCAAAATGATAAATCATGAGCATTTCTAGAAAAATATCTAGTAAAATATTATTCACTGTCATCATGCTAAAATGATAAGAAAACCACAGCTCTGCCTCTTATCTCTGTGTCCTCTGAGCTATTTATAGATATGACTAACCTCTGCCATGTGCATCTATAACAAACTAAATGATTCCCCTCTCTAGGGGTTCTGTGTAAACGCTGCTTCTTTCAAGTCAGAGGTCCCAGTTTAAAATTCTGCTCTGATCTGCTCCTGTGGTGTCCGATGTGCTTGAGTAATGAACCTTTCTGCCCAGTCAGACCAGTTTCTCCATACGCTTCTGCATGATTGTGGAGGCAGAAATGCATCTTTATATGGAGCACATGCACTGTACATGTTAAGTGAGGTCAAGAGTTCGAGGCTTCTTGGCTTGTTTTGGAGTGGAAGGCGTCCACTGATTGACAGCAACCCACTACATGAATACAAAATCAACTGAAAGCTGGACTGGAAAAGGAGTTTTCCTAAATTGTTGTAGCTTAAAGTGTTCTACTCATGCTTTTTCAAATATTATCTGTCATGTATTGTGTAATGTTGCAGTTTATAAATATAAATGATCTGCAAAGTTTAAGTTTTAAATCACAATGGTGACATCTAACAAAATGGGGGATTATACAGTTTACTGGTCATTATACAAAATGATTGCACTGCGCTGTGAAAGACTTAATTCTGATTGGTCAGTGATGGCATTCTGCATTTGAATATTTTTATCTAATGATTCTTAAACTGCATATTTCACCATTGTTCCTGACAACCAATTTCCTGCAATGTGTTGGTCCAGTGCTTCTTGTGTCAAAGTATTAATCTTATTGCATCCAGTAGTTTTAATTGGTTGCCCATGTACAATGTCTTCTTTGACCCTCTTCAAGTACTGTAGTTGTACCCAGGGCCTGCATGAGTTTGGTGGTGTGTGTATTGAAACATATTGAAGAGACAAGTGTTTTATATTACTGGAAATGACATTCACATATGATGGTAGGCATTTAATTTCAGAAACATGCTGTAAGCAATAGACCAGTCACAACTGACAAATAAGCAGGGGTGGGAAAAAGTACTGAAAAATCATACTCAAGTAAAAGTACCATTACTTGCCCAAAAATGTAGTGCAAGTAGACTGTAAAAAAAATCGTAAAAAAAGGTCAAATGACTGGCAGCTACGACTGAAAAAAAACATAAAATTACGGTAAAATTTATTTTGTTGAAATAAAGTGCAAAAATAATAAATTTGCAGACATTTTCATTAAAATGTTTACAATAAAACTGTATTATTTTACAGACTTCTCCTAGATTCTTATGATCAAATCCATTCAATAAAGTTACACAATAAGAGTTTTACAGAGAAGCACTATTATTTTACAGACTTCTCCTAGATTATTACGATCAAATCCATTCAATAAAGTTACACAATAAGAGTTTTACAAAAAAACAATGTCATTTTACAGACTTTTCCTAGACTATTATGATCAAATCCGTTCAATAAAGTTACAAAATAAGCGTTTTACAAAGAAACAATGTTATTTTACA
>CAIGQZ010032266.1:4055484-4085356 GCA_903798205.1 Danio tinwini | reverse complement strand
GTGTAACTTTATTAAACGGATTTGGTCATAATAATCTAGGAAAAGTCTGTAAAATAACAGTGTTTTTTCTGTAAACATTTGTATTATTTTTGCACTTTATTTCAACAAAATAAATTGTATCGTAATTTTATGGTTTTTGTTTGGTAGCCGAAGCTGCCAGTCATTTGACCTTTTTTTTTCCATTTTTTTTTTTTACAATTACAATTTATTACTTAAATTTTATGTAATTTTAAATGTACTTCAAAAAAACAGGAAAAAACAGTGTGTAAATAATACAGCAATTTTATTGTATAAAACAGACAAATTGCTGTAATTTGTCATTAATTGTATAGTACATAAAATAACAGTCAAGCTGTTAATTTACAGACATTGTTTGTAATTTTACAGACTTTTGAATATAATTTAAAATAACAAAAAAAATATTGTATAAATTATTAATTTGTAATAACTGTGTAATTTCCCTTTATAAAAAACAAAAATGTCAGTAATTTGTCTTTAATGATAGAGTACCTAAAATGAAAGTCAAACTGTTAATTTAGAAAGATTGTTTGTCATTTTACTAAGTTTTGAATATAATTTGAAATGACAAAAAATTACTGTAAAAAATTAGAGATATTTTCTGTAAAATTAGTTTTTTTTTTTACAGTGTAGAGTAAAAGCATCTGTTTAAAAGATTACTCATAGTATAAGTAAAAAGTAGCCCTTTTAAAAGTAGTAGAGAGTAGTGAGTATTATAATGTAAAAAAACTGATGCGTTTACATGCAATGTGTCTAGGGATGTGTAAACGTAGCATTTTTTGTCTTGTTTCTAGTCCAAATATCTAAAAATTCTTATATTAAGAAACATTTTCTTGGCAAGTAAAACATAATGTCTTGTTTTCAGAAATAATGAGCCAATATTAAATCAGTTTTTCCTTAAAACAAGCAAAATAATCTGCCAATAGAATGAACAAAATAATCTTGTTTTTCCTTTTGACATAAGATTATTTTGTTTACCCCATTGGCAGATTATTTAGCTTGTTTTAAAGAAAAACTCACTACAATTTGGCATATTATTTCTAAAAACAATACAATATGTTTTGCTTGTCTAGAAAATTCTTCTTGATTTAAGAATTTTTAGATATTTGGACTAGAAACAAGACAAAAAATCTAAGTAAGAAAAGCATTTTTGCAGTGTAGAGAAGAAAAAATAAAGTCGTGACTGCAGGTTAAAGAAAAGTAGTGGAGTAAAAGTAGCGATACTGCACTAAAAATACTCAAGGGAAAGTAAATGTACACATTTTTTAATACTTAGTAAATTCTACTTAGTCAATTCCTGAGAAAAACCTCTCAATTACAGTCATTTGAGTAGTTGTAATTTGTCACTTTACACCACTGCAACTAAGGCAATATAACCAATCAGAGTAGAGAAGTTCATTGAAAAGATAAAAGGTTTAGAGAGACAGGATGGTTGAACAAGCCATCAGGCACTGTAAGAAAACAGCTTGAATGAATTGGCCTTGGGTGTATTTAGATCTATTGCAGAAACCTTTAAAATACATGTACATTCATTGATTGAGCAGATTGTACTATCTAAAACAACTTACAAATGAGGGTTACAACAAGGAATTCATCTTAAAGAGAGGTGTCATCTCAAAAGAATAGTTAGCAATATAAAGTTACAGCTACTCAAAAACAAATAACCAAAGCCAGAATAAGGAAAAAAGTTCACTGAATAAACAATGATTCTGGCGGTTCTGTAACATTTGTATTTTCTTATTTTGTGTCTGTCTGTAATGATACCATGAGGTGATGCCTCTTTACTGATTCAAACAGTAAGAGCATGTTGAGGCAGAAGGGTGCTGATCATGTGACTGTTCTGTATGCAAGCATCAATGCTTTGAGCTTCATGCAACCTGCGACCAGTAGCCAGTGATAGGAAATAAAGAGACATGGGCTCTGTTTGTTTTGATGTAAAGGTTTAGTTGCACATGTCTTTGTTTTAGCAAAGTAGGGGGGCTTTAAATGACAAGCAGGGGCAGTTTCCTTTTCACATGTCTTTGTTTTGAGCAAGGGCACTCTACATTACACTTAAAATCAAATGCCATTTTAATAAACGCTGACAGAGGTCTTGTCGGCTTCTCTAGGAGGAGGTGGCTGGAGCCCAGAGTGGATGGACAGGTCTCCTTGGCTGCAGGTCGACCTCCAGGACCGAATGGAGGTGACAGCAGTGGCCACACAAGGACGTCAAAGCAGCACAGACTGGGTCAGTGCCTACATGCTCCTGTACAGTGACACTGGACGCATCTGGAAGCAGTACATGTTAGAGGACAACGTTGGGGTAAGTTTAAACATTTTTGTGCAAATTTAATATATAAATTTTGTGAAATTGTCTCTGATGTTGTGCATTAGCCAATTTATTGCCCACATGCATATTATGCACTTTTTGCATTTTTATTATGCAAATTAATAAGTACAAATAATATGGTGTTAATCACTTAAATGAATTGAAAAAACTGAAATTAATTATAAATATGGGTAGTTCATTAAGAAGACTTCATTATAAATGAGAAAGTTGTTATTGGTGACTGAAACCTTAAAAAACACCAAACATTTTAAATACGTGCATCATTTTAGAAAAACATTAGTCAAGAATCAGTACATGAATCTCAACAGTGGTGACATGCTTCATGCTGCAGTGCATGCTGGGAGAGTCAATCAAAGCGTATTATGTATTTCTTGCACTGCAGTAAGAAATACAATCTTTTAAATGCAATCAAACAGATTAGTGATAAGTGAAGCTGGTGCAGAAGTTGAGTTATGTGACCATAATGCAACATTTTAAGTAATGTTTGGTCAAACTTACCAATTTCAGTAAATAGAGCATTAGTTTACAGTTCATGACTGCTTTCATCAGGGGTGTGTAAACTTGGTCCTGGAGGGCTGGTGTCCTGCATTTAGTTTCAACCCCAGTTACACATGCCTGAACCAGCTAATCAAGCTCTTAGGTTTAATAAGGTGTGTCCCAAATCGCATACTTATGCACTATTCTACTCAATTTTCTATTATAAATAGTGTAAGTGTGTTTACACTGAAAACTTTAAAAATAATAAGTGCACTACAGTTACCCGGATGATGCACTCGTTCAGCCGGTAAAATGAAGTGTGGAAAGTTGGACACTTCATGCACTCAATAGTTGCAGCTTTGCTCACATAGCTGAAGGGACGGAGCTTTCAGGTGATGGTGAATGCGGTTATACTCATGGCATTTGGTAGTTTGGTCATTTATTTCACTAATTTGGCAACCGTCAAACGTCATCAGAGAAACGGTTTGAATTTTACTTAGTAAACAAAAACACTAGTGTTCCATTTGGGACGATACTACATACATATACAATGCTGTTGAGTGTGTAAGTGAAAAAGTACATAGTGTATAGTGTGCCATTTGGGACGCAGCTGTAGAAACTTCCAGGCAGGTGTGTTGTAGGAAGTTGGAGCGAAGCAGGACACTAGTCCTGCAGGACTAAGTTTGGACACCCTTGGCTTACGTAATTATTGAAGGAAACGCTAATCAAATTGATCTAAATGATTGCATTATGTAAGAAGACTGCAGAACGATATGAGATATAGTAAACTAGCACAGCTATGGGAAATAAGCTGTCTGTTGCAAAGCAATGGTAGATTATACAGTTTACTGGTCATTATACAAAGTGATTACACTGCACTGTAAAAGAGTCCTTTCTGATTGGTCAGAAATGGCATTCTGCATTTGAATATTTTTAGCCAATGATCATTAAACTGTTCATTACACCATTGTCCCTGACAACCAATTTCCTGCAGTGTGTTGGTCCAGTGCTTCTTGTGTCACTCCTAAGTCTTTCTTCACACATAACTTTAAAATTTCTGTTCAGCTCAGTTATTATATATACAGCAAGTAGTAAGTAAGATAATGTTCATTCACTCAGTCATTACAGCAAAATGACCCAGTCCAGAGTTCTGATTACCCTGTTTGGGCAGATTTTCGGATAAAATAAGTCATTATGCCTTGTATCATCTCTTTTTCTGGCTTAATATTTACTCATCTAATTGATTATGCATAACCTTTTCTGCTGTGGAGGGAAATGATGGTCTTGTTTTGAATATCTTTAGCGCAGTTTATTTTGATGAGCTGGAAAGTTTCCATTAACTGAACTGAATTCACAAGCATATGAATTGCTGCTAGCAATTTCTGAGATTCCTGAAATAGAGTCATACTAATGATGCTGAACCTGCGCAGCTTTTTAATCGTCACAGGTGTTTGAAGAGAGCTTGATACAGTACAGAGTAACCAACATATCTATTGTCTTTTATTGGCCTCTGCACTTATAATGCCAGTAAATGACAGAATTCTCATTGCCTGATATCACTGCTGTGTAATTATATTCAAACGATGAGACCATCACTTTATTAAAGATATAATGACATTTTCAAAGTGTGTTTAATGAAAGGAGAAGATTGCAGTCAAGTAATATATAATTAGCTTTTAATGTGGTGGAAATGTAGAATAAAGTTGATCAGGAGTGTAAAAGTAACATGCACAGCAAAATGAAATGATGCTGTAAGGCATTCTCTGTCTTATGTAGGTCTGATTGACTTGGTTTAGCTGAACTACATACATCTTTCTTTCTTTCTTTCTTTCTTTCTTTCTTTCTTTCTTTCTTTCTTTCTTTCTTTCTTTCTTTCTTTTCTTTCGTTGAACATAAAGGTCAGGAGTTTCATCAGCTGTATAAGTATTCCACCAATATTCAGCAGATTATATGCTGAACAAATCATGACTGTATAAATATAGAAATATATATTTATTTTATTTTACCTTAAATTGTTAAAATAAGTTATTTTATATCCATATTCATATATTTCACAATCAGTTACCATATTTAAGGTAATTTTTTTAAAGTTATACAAGAGTCAACTTGATATTTTATGACAGCTTAATGTAATTCAATTTGAAGTTCGTTATAAATGTAAAGTTATTCAACTAAGAACTCTCAGTTTGTTAGGTATGCCTTGCTAGATCCAAAGTTGACCCCCTTTTGTCTTCAGACATTTAGACATCTATGACTACCGTCACTCATGACATCTCATGACATGACAACTATGACTAAGTCAGCTGCTATATCTGCATTTATAATGATGCAGTGGTCAAAAAAATTATAGCCATAATAACCTGAATAAAATGTTCGTACATACAATTTTTTAAATCTTCATGATAAGCACATTTACACTGTTTTCTGTTGATCAAATAATCACCTAAGACGTATTAATATCTTAAAGTTTTTAGACCTTAAATGTTGAATAGTCATGCATATTTAATACTTTTGTTATGTCAGCTTATTAGAGAGGACCTATTCTGCCTCTTTCTACAAGATGTAAAATAAGTCTAAATAAGTCTATGATATCCCTCGAGTGCGAATGTAAAATTCCAGCTCAAAATACCACACATATAATATTGTATAACTCTTTGAAACTGCTGCTTTTAGGCTTTGATCCTAAATGGTGACTGTCGCTTTAAATTCAAATGAGATGATGCTTTTCAAAAGAGAGCGGAGCTACAAATGCCTTTGTGTCAGCATGGTGACCTTCATTCTCCATAGACAGCAATGGTCACTGGAAAGACAAAGTCCAGAAAAAGAACCAAAAACATTGTCAAAAATTTTCCAGGTGACTTCAACTGTAATCACACGAAGCTCTAAGAAGACTTTTTGTGCGTGTCAGGGTGAACGTTTACTATAGGATATACAAAGTTGCATACATCCCTGCTGACTCCAATGGCAATCTGTTGTACTGCCCATAGTAATAAACAAAGGTCTCAGGGGATTGGAACCACATGAGAGTGAGTGATTATTAACATAATTTACATTTAGAGAAGCTAATCTTTTTAAGCACAATGATATAATATTCCTGTGGTATAATTCCCCTAACCCTTGCAAAAATGCTACTTCAGGCAGACCTATTTCACAGCAAAAGATGGAGACAACAAATGTTTCTAGATCCTCAGCACTGCTGTATTAACATTCCTGCATGCATGAATGAAAGTATTGCATCAAAACTGCATCTGTTAAATCTTGTCTCATCTTTAAAAATAACTCTTGTTTTAGCATTCTGTGTGAAGCCCCAGCAATGTGTTAAAGAGTATTAGAAAACCTCCTTCACAAAGGACACAAAGGTTTAGGTGGAGAAAAAAAGTGTTTAAAGCAAAGAATGAGTTGCCAATAAAAAAGAATAAGGAAAACAGCACTCTTAATTTGTTGTCAAGCCAGTGCTGAGCGAGTGCTGTACTTGTACTGTATCTGCAGCTTGTTTTCTGCGCTGTATGTCAGAGGTGGTCTTCCTGTGTAAGGTGTGAATGGGCTCCCCAAAGTGACAGATAATTGCTCTCTGCAGTCTGTGCTGCTGCTGCTGTTGATGTGTAATAGTGTTTGCTGTGAGACTGAGGAAGATTGAGTGGAAGAAACAAGTACATCTTGTAGAAGCTTGTGCTTCTCGTATTTTTAATTAATAACCAGTCAGAGGAGACTTTTATACAATAACTGGGTAGATACCAATGCTTTAAAGTTTTGTTAGTGAAACAACGTCAACAGATATGTATTAACCAACACAATCTTTATGAAAATTCTAAATTAATTCAAATTGATGAAAATGTAAAAATTAATTTAAATGTTAACACAAAATTCAGGTCTAATTCTTATACAGTATGATCTTATTATTTCCACAGTCTGCATAGTACTGTGCAATATTGCAAAAAATCTTGATATCATGTTTCATATCATTCGGTATCAATAATTAAAATATTTATAGTTTTAATAGTCAAAACCAAAAATATTTAAACAAAATATGTGATCTCTTTATAATAAAATAAACATAAGTGTTAAAAGACTCTTTAACTTGATAAATAAATGTAAATAAATCAAAATAAAATTATGTGCAAAGTGCAAATGCTGAACAATCCAAGTAAACTTTTAGGTAGATCAACATCTGTAAAATATCAATAATAATGATAAAGTAAACCTCAAACTCTGTAAACAAAACAAATTATGGTAATTATTGCTTTTAAGTAAAGAAACCAGCCACCGTTATTCAAATACATATAGCAACATTACAAATTGTGAAGTTGAATGACTACATAACCACTATGCTTAAAAAAAATCTAATGGGGAGCTAGTGGCTGGGATGCACAAGAAAAGAAACCAAAAAGCCTCTCTGGCGACATCCTTACATGCTTTTTTTATTCACAAACTCCTCACTGCTGCTAGCCACCGCACTCATTTCAGTTTAAAATCAGCCTTTATTCTGAACTGAAGTGACAAGCATGAGTGAGTGGTTTCCTTCACCATTTTCAATATGCTTTGCAAACAGACAAACCATTGCTGCAGCACTGATACAAGTTTAAGGAGAAAAAGTGTTGCAGTGTTTGGATGCTCTGTGTTTGTGTCAGGTAATTAGTCTGCCGTTGTTACTAAAATGTGTATATTCCATACAAAGTGTGAAGCACATTGCTTAGTTCCACTTACATGAATCGCGGAGCACAACATGTGCGCGTCATTCCCATGTGTGCGTCATGCAAGTCGAGCGCCTCCATTGGAAATGACAAACTTACACCCTAAGCTTATTGGCATTGCTTTCAAGATGTGCGTTCATTAGCCACATTTACTAAACTATAATGTGTAAACCACATTTACAGAACTATAGCGCTTTATACCGAAACTTCATACCAAACTTTTTTTTTTTCGATATTGACAATGATGTTTAGTCAATAAAAACAGATTCTGATTTTATCGCTCAGGACTGATTTTATTGTCCAATACCATCTATGTTATTAAGGATGTTGTGAGTCTACAGTTCATGCAGATTAGCAACTAATCTGCCTAAATCTGTAAAAAAGTTTTAATTGTGAGATTGGTTTGTAACTAACAATAGACAATGTACTTTTTTTGTTCATGTTAATTCAAATAAACTAACAGCTACAACTTCTAACATTAAAATGTTTCAGGAAGTGTTATTTGAGATGCTAGTATTACTAATATATTTTCTGTTTTCATTTTAATGTTTCAGCTGTCATATACAGCTATGGAGAAAAAAAGAGGCTACTTGAAAATTTGCAGTTAATTCTGAATAGTCAAAAGCATAAACAACAAAACATGAAATAGAAAATGCAGAAAACTGCTGATTTACAGATATGTTTACAGTAAAACAGCGAAAACAAAAATAAAACTTAATTCAAATTAAACATCAAAATGAATAAAACTGACATAATAAAATTAAAATATAATAAAATATAAATAAAAGTTAATTTAAATGAGTGTATCAATGAGAGAACAGAGAAAAAGCACTTGCTGACATGAACATTAACTAAGATCAGCATAGTTCGTTGTTAGTTCATATGAACTAATATAATGAACTAATGTTACTGATTACCTTTGAGTGATATTGGGATAAACATCTGAGATCCAGATAGAGCTCATGTCCTGTTAATATTATGGTGCTGGCGAACTGAGGACAGACTAGCTCTATAAAAGCAGATATAGCTGTTGACATGTTTCTTGTTGGAATTTCCCAGACACTCTTCATTCTTTGTCTTCATTTTCTCTCATCTTGTTTTGTCGTCTTCTCCTGCTGGGGAAACAGGATTTGCCTGCGTTGACAGAAAATTGCTGACTGCATTGGCTTTGTGGGCCTCGCCGCGGTCATTTCTTACGTCTTACAGCCTGTGGGGCATCCAGCTACTGAGCTGCATTCATGCTGTCCTTTGTCATTTTCTTTTCTCTGACAGTTTATGTGTGTGAGGAAGAGAGGTGTGTGTGTGTGTGTGTGTGTGTGTGTGATCATTTGTAGGACTGAATTATATGCTGAGGATTTGCTCTCTATAGAATGAAGGGATTCAAACTGGAGAATATTCATAGCATGACAGATGTTAAAAGTGACAGTCATTATTTTCAGGATAATCTTCAATGAGGCATCAGTTTGCTTGCTCTTTGCTCTTTTTTTTCCTCGTCTTTTTAATTTTCTATTTTCCTTTTTGTGTAAATTTTCTGTCTCTTCTTTTCTTTGATTTTTTTTCCCTCTTCACTTTTTTTCCTCTTTCCTTCTTTCTTTTCTTTTCTATTTTTTTCCTTTTTCCTTTCCTTTCCTATCATTTCCTTTCCTTTATTTACTTTGCTTTCCTTTTTTCTTTTCATTCCTTTTTAGTTTTCTTTTTCATTTTCTTTTTCTTCTTTTATTTTCTTTCTTTTCCTATTTTCTTTCTTTTCCGATTTTCTTTTCTTTTCTTTTCTATTTTTTTTTCTTTTCTTTTCTTTTCTTTTCCTTTTTTTCCTTTCTCATTATCCTTTCCCTTTCCTTTTATTTCCTTCCCTTTTTTCCTTCTTTTGTTTTTTATTTAATTTAATTTAGTTCAATTTAATTTAATTTAATTTCCTTTTTTATTTTTTTTTTCATTTTATTTTATTTTTATTTTATTTTATTTTATTTCCTTCCTTTCCTTTCCTTTTTTTCTTTTTCTTTTCTTTTTCATTTTCCTTCCCTTCCTTTTACTTTCCTTTCCTTTCCTTTCCTACTTCTTTTACATTTTCCCTTTAGTTTATTATATTTCCTTTTCTTTCCATTAACCTTTCTTTTCCCTTTTCCTTTCCCTTTCCTTTCCTTTTTCTTTTCCATTTTTCTTTTATTTTATTACATTTCCTTTTCTTTCCTTTATCCTTTTCCCTTTTCCTTTCCATACTTTCTCTTTCCTTTCCTTACTTTTTCCTTTTCCATTTTTCTTTTCTTTACCTTTATTTATGTCAGTTTTATTTTATTTTTCAATTAATTTCCCATTTCTTTTTCATTTCTATTTTATTACACTTATTTTATCTTTATTTTTTTCACATTTTTACCTTTTGGCCATTTTAATGTAATCTCTCACAGTTACTTTTTTTAATTTGCTCTCACGGAAGAGGTTTCAATCTTGCGTTCTCGCCTTGAATGCCTGATTCACACCACACCTGGAACTTTTTATTTTGGTGGCCATATGAACAGGTTGCAGTATTCACACACTGTGAGTGAGCGGCACTTAGCAGGAGTGAAGCTGAAGAAGGTGTAAGCCTAGTGTTAGATCTGAGCCTATTTTTGACACATACAGTACAGTAGCTCTCTGAATTCTCTAGAATATACTGAAACACAATAGGGTTCTCCTACTTAAAGGGAAAGGTCACCCAAAACTAAAAACTCTGTCATCAATTACTTACCCTTTACTTGTTTTAACCCTATATGCGTTTCCTCCTTCCTTCTGTTGAACACAAAATAAGATATTTAGAAAATGCTGTAAACCTGTAACATTGACTTCCATAGTAATTGTTTTTCCTACTATGGAAGTCAATGGTTACATGTTTTCAACTTCCTACATAATATCTGCTTTTGTGTTCAAGAGAAGAAAGAAACTCATAAAGGTTTGGTACAAACCTTAGTAAAAAAAATAAAACTTTAATTATATTTTCTCTGGCTATTAAGGGTATAATGGCCACTATTGACAACTTAGTTGCACATTTTATAATTATGTCCATTATTGAAGATTTACACTCTTGAAAATAAAAGCGTGAGGAAAAGATGTGGTATGAAAAGGTAGCATGTGAAAGGTTCTTCATGAGTGAAACAGGCCTAAGAGTCCTTCATCAGGAGAGACACAAAAAAAATTCAAACTGAAAAACCTTAGAGAAAGCAGCAGTTTTTCTATTGTCAAGAAGATCATTGAGTCCTTAACATAAAGCAGTCCATTGTTACACTTGCTTTTGAACTTGTTATGTAATGATTTAAGACATTTTTAAATCATTATCTTCATATCAAAAGCAGCACAAAACAGCCAATTCTACATCTTTTATTTGAGGAAATATATTTATTTGATTTATGATGAAAACCATCATGCTTTCTATAGTTGACAAAGAGTACAGCTATGTAAACAGTTTGAGGAAAAGGAAATAATTGTTAAGGAAATAATTAGCATGATGCGTTTATGTTAATGTATTACAAAATGCATTTGTAGCTAATTAGATGGGATGTGGTTAATGTTAGTGACAGGTTCAGTAGTATGGCTAGGTTAGAATATGGGTTAAATGGTATTGATATGGGTCAACAATGTAATTATAGATGTATTTACAGAAATGATTTACATCTGTAATTACATGCAGGTATCTTTCAATGTAAGTAAAATGTTAATCAAATATTTAACCTTTTGTTACGATGCAGATGATGGTTAAACTTAACAATTAATATGCAGATCACATGCATCCTGAACATGTGTTCTTAGTCTGTACAAATCACAGATCAGCTGTGATCCATTAAGCCTCTGCAGCATCTACACTATAACTGCATTGTATCACATATATATTTTAAATGTGAGTGCACAGCATTTGGTGATAGTAAATAGGTGATTTGAAGTACTTTTCAGTTTAATTTAGTGCTTTTTTAGGTCAGAAATGTAAAAATCCATAAGCATATATTTTTTTGAAATGTTTATTCACTGAGTTTACATGCACAAATAAAATAATGTATTTTGATTACCTTCATTTCAGACCTTTCTGACCAAATATTGATATATAATTCCAGTGACTATTTGTTTAACCAGCATATTTATAATTTGACTGACACTCCTAAAAACAGTATAAACCTTTCTTGTCAGTTCAACTTCCTCTGGGTCTCGTGGCCAAAACTCACTTCTCACTTCATCTAAATCAACTCAATTCTTGATATGTCTGTCTTTCTCTCACTCCATCTCTCCTCCACACCTCTCAGCGCTCACATTATACGGAGGCTTGAGCAGCCCCATAGGCAATCGATAGGAGGGCCTATGCTTTTGTTAGATTAGCTTGCTTAAAGCACGAGCCCATTTGGGTCCCATAAAGTATAATTGATGTAAAAGTCTGCGACTCATTTAGCCGTGACGGGCCAGAGCCAGAATGGCAGGAGAAGTGTGCTCAAAATCACCTCAGGCATCAGTTTCTTACTTTGCTCCCTGTACACATGCTAGCGCAGCCCTACAGCTCTCAGATGATGGAATTGTCACTTGCCAGGCCTTTGGATCCCTTTAGATATTTTGCCTGTTTTCTGCTTGGCTGGACAACTGTAAATAAAACATTTATGATGTTTCCTTGAGCAGGCAATGCACATTGGAGACAGTCAGAGAGGAAAGCAGAAGAGGAAAAGGCTTCTTGTCAGTTGTCTGGGGACCGTTTTTGCTGTCTTAGTTCTCATTTAAACATGGTCACAGAGGCTCAGAGGTGCTGTCTATTTCTGACACTCTCGGGCCCTCACTTCTCTGGGGACGGAGTGTAATTCATGTTTTGAGCGGTCAGTGGAGCCCGATGAACACTTGGGCAGATCAGAAGCCACTTTCTGTTGAGGAAAACTGCCATCTTTAACACTAATTGGAAATGTTTGCTACTGTCATATTTTAGGATTAGTTATTTGTGGTTACGTCCTGGTTGATAATTTAAATTAGCTATATTATTGTTGTTGTTGTTGTTGTTGTTGTTTTTTATTTTGTTACATTTAACTTTTTAAATGTTTTTTTTTATTTCATTACTATTATTTTTTCTGTTTAGTTTAGTTAATACTTTACAGTTTTGCTTGTTTCAATGTTGCCAATGTTTGTATTTTGTAAAATAAATAACGTGTTTACTAATTCTATTTCATTTAATCTCTATATTTTAGTGTATTTTAATTTACTTAAGTTAGAAAAAATACCCCTTCTGTGGTTTTGAATTGACTGTCTCCAGTCTTTCAGTAGAGAGACATTGTGAAGCAGGTGCTGATAAAGGTTTGTGATGTGGACTCACACTGGTTTTAGTGGAGGGATGACTGGTGAATCACAGGAGGATGTAACAGTTGCAGACGTATCAGGGCTGATGAAATGGTCCATGGAGAGTCGGCGATAACGGCAGCAGTTCACGGGGGCTTTAATGAAGGAGGAGGAGGTCTAGCAGGAGTGGATTCAGGAATAGAGCTAATGAAGTGTAGAGAGGAGCTGTTTACGTGGGCAGCCTGTAACCGGGGCATCTCTCTGGATCCTGTGGGAGCTCCCCTGCGCTCTTGGGCTGAGGTGAGCTGATAGGTAATTGGACAGATCCATTGTTGTTTTCTCTTTTTTCCATCTCAGAGGTGAAAAAAGAGAGGAAGAAGCAGTCAGGGACAGGATGCTGTCGTCACTGAGTGTCAAATGAGAGTCGTGTTGAGGAAGTGATGATGTAATGACAAATGCGCTCGTGTTGACGCTGATGCATTGGGAATGGAAAAATATACCTAAACCATTCAGTACAGAGGAGTTAGATGTACAAATAAGTACATTATCTGTGTATATTTGGGCAGTTAGTGAAATAAAAAAAGTCTACAAAAAGTCAAAGTTTTCAAAAAGTCTACATTTATACATCAATACTAGAGTCCACACCAACTATAACAGTAATGAACTATCTATACTATAAAGAGAAGAACTATATATTTAGACATTTGAAATTAATTTCGGAAACATTTCTTCAGCTAATGAAAAGAGCTGGTCAGAATACACCTGACTTTAAGGTGTGCTTTAAACATTTTTAAGCAGCAGATGTCAAAATTGCAGCAGCTTTTAAGATGAAAACACATACACATACTCCAGAATGTGTCTGGCCTGCAGTGGCCTCCCTAGCTATAGCACACTGTTAACAAGTTCCTGTAGAATCTACAGAAACTTACTGGCAGAAGTTTGCCAGTAACTTACTGTAAATCAATCATAGCAAAAATAATTTTTTTACATTTACAGCACCATTCCTCTTTCTGTAAATATATTTACAGAATTGTATGTATATCTTTACTGTAAAACATATAGTAATATTCACAATGCAACTTAAAAATACAGCAACATACAGTACTACATAACTGTCCTACAGTAAAATATTAGTTAAATACTGTGTCATTCACAAAAATCATTAATAGTGTAAGCTGCTTGCAAACGCATCTAGTCTCTCTTGCCATAGTATAGTAATGCTACTTGTATTATATTTCACCTCACTCAACATAGTATGGTATTTGCACTCGCGTCTTGTCTCCCTTTTCATAGTATGCTACTTGTGCACTTGTCTGGCCTCCCTCACCATAATATGCTACTGCGACAAATAACTTCGGAAAACCATCAGTAGCCTACATCATAGCCAGTTATGGTCTGTATAAAACTAATACCGAACCGTCCTTGTCTGTATCCCCATGCATCATACAAATTTTTAATTTTGTGTTTCAGCATCGGTATTGCAGTGTGCCCATCCACAATTGTCACATCGCAAAGATATGCTATGTCTAGTCTGATTTATAGTTGACCAGGAGCTACCGAACTGTATTTAATCACTGTATTTATGTGGAATTTATATGATTTATTCAGATAAACACCTACTTCCACTTTCTGTCTTGCTGCTAGTCCAAACATCTACATTTCAAAGCAGAAGCAAAATTATTTCACGTGCTCCACTGGCAGATAATTAATAATATATTTAATAATATATTTTTACTTGGTCTAAGATTTTTTTTGATATCTGGACAAGAAGTGAGACAAAACAGTGTAAGAAAAGCATTTTTTTGCATTGTGATTATTCCATTTCTGTACCTGAATACTGTTAGACTCCCCAGAAAACCGTCAAATAAAGCTATTGAAACCATCTTTTGAAACTGTATTCATATTACAATATTTATCAAAGAAAAATAACGCAATATCAGTTTTTGTCAATATCGTGCAGCCCTACTTTTGACACCCCTAATCTTTATGTTCTTGCTCTTTTGTTGATTTGATTTGCTTCCATTGTCCTCATTTGTGTGTACGTCAGATTAGATGAAGTGAATAAGTGTAAATGTTAAAGAAACTTCTTAAAGAACATCCTCCACAAACTCGAGTGCACTGAGCTGTTATCTACACACATGCTCTCCTCAGTACTTTTGGCTGGCACAATATTCCTTTTCTTTTTTTTTTTATTTGTCTGCAAGCAGAACCTTTAAAGTCACTAACGTCAGATTGTTGTTTTTGCTGGCATCATAACAGGATTTGTGGGCTGCGAGTGCTCACCAGGGGAGGTGATGATATTGTTGATGTTATTAATCTCAAAGGGACATAAAAAAGTCTTTCTTTGAAAAAAAAAAAGATGACGTCTCCTCTTTGTGATTCATCTGTATCCATGTGGTGTTTTGGTCATCGATTCTCATGTTCTTTACAAGTCTCAACTGTGAAGTGAGTCAGACACAAATTACTGTCAAATTATGTGTGCTGGCAGATGAAAATGAGTTGACATTTACATGAACTGGCACATCCTTCAAAACAAATATTGCTTTTTTAATTCAGTTGGATTGGCTCATACATAAATAGCTTAAAGATGATGCCTGATTAGCCAGAAATATTATAAAAAATATTAAAAACACTTAAAAAAAATGAAACAACATAGGTTTTAAAATTAAATGAGCTTTTTCATATTTCCATGTTAAAAATAAATATATTATTGATAGTTGTAATGTTTTAATAAACTTGTTTATCTTATTTTACCCAATACATCAACAGCAAACAGATCAAATTGATAACTCTTACACTTTAAAACACTACTGTGAGTATTACAATCAGATAGAGTAAAAACTGTTATTTTTGTGTAATTACAGAGGATTGTGGGTAACGTGAATACAGAGAATGTGGTCCACCATAAACTGAGCCACTCAATCAGGACCCGCTTCCTCCGCTTTGTTCCTCTGGAGTGGAGCCCCAGTGGCCGCGTGGGCCTCAGAGTGGCGGTGTACGGCTGTGCTTACCGTGAGTAGTTCATGTGTAATATATTACAAATGCTCAAAAAAAAGTTATGTACAGTGTACAAAAATGCAGGGTTCCACACAATTAATTCATGTTGTCCTAACACAAATCAATTAAGTTAAATTAACACTTTTAACAAATTTATGTGGATTGATAAAAATTAAATTGTGCCAATGAAATCTCAAGAATTGTGTTGTTTCATCTCATTTTAAATAAGTAGTTTGAACAAGCACTTTTTTTTATTATATATATATATATATATATATATATATATATATATATATATATATATAATCCTGTGCTTAACCTTAAGGAGGTCATAGTATCCCCCTTTTTTGTTTATATAAATATCAGCTGTCCCCAGAATTTGTCTGTGAATTTTCAGCTGAAAATACCCCTCTGATCTACTATAAAAGTAAGAAATCTTTTTTTTTTTTTTTTTTTTTTTGAAGTGTTGTTGATGATTTTTGGAATTTATATATAAACAAGAAGTGACTGGATTACCATTATGGGCTCTTTGTTTTTGTCTTCAAAAACTTTTTAAAATTTATTTGACATAGTATGTACTCTTTAACCTTTGGTGTTTATGTAATTTTCCATTCTTCTAATATATGAAAATTTATTTTTGAACAACATTTTTTTTATTTCAGTTATTCTAAATCAGTGTGCCACTGGTTTCTTTTTTTAATAAATGGAAGTTAATGGCGAACAGAGTCAAGGTTTTGTGGGTTTACAATAGAATGGGCTTTGAATAAAAAAACAACAACAACATTTTCATTTATTGACATAAATATTTCAGAAATCCGGGTACCAGAAGACATTAAAACAATCAGAATCTTTCATAAAAAAAGATCAGAAATGAGTGGGGAAACTGTTGAATAAAAGTTAAACACAACAGTGTGTACCTCAGAAAATAGGACTTTATTTAGATTCATGTTAACTTTAGATTTTTTTACAAACCTTATTCTTGCTGTTATTCACTGTCATTATATTGTGGAAAAGAAAATATTTTTGAAAGTTACAAAAATAGATTATAGAAACATCCTAGATCCAATTGCAGTTCTCACATTGCATTTCCACAATCTTGGGAACAGGGGCAATAAAATAGTTGTGGCACAGTGTATTAGGTGATAACATTAACCATAATTCTTGCAGTGAATCTTCACATGCCCTCAGTCCTTTGTCCTTTTTGCAAAGTATTTTTTGTGGGTGTTGAATTAAATTGGTGCAAATGGTTCATTGCACGACAGCTGATTTCTTCTTTCAACAAAGGTCATTTGAACGTGTTTTAATGATAAATATTCATAAATTTTCCTTCGGCTTTGTCCCTAATTATCAGGGTTGCCAAAGCGGAATGAACCACCAACTATTATGGTATATGTTTTATGCAGCAGATGCCCTTTTAGCTGCAACCCACTACTGGGAAACACCCATAGACACACACTCATACACTACCACCAATTTAGATCATCCAATTCACCTACAGTATACCGCATGTCTTAGGACTGTGGGGAAAACCGGAGCTCCCGAAGGAAACCCATGCGCACACAAGAGGAACATGCAAACTCAGAAATGCCAACTGACCCAGCCTTTTTGCCCAACCTTCTTGCTGTGAGGCTACAGTGCTAACCACTGAGCCACCGTGCCGCCAATGATAAATATTAAAAAAGTCTATTCTGAATTAAACAGACAATTATTTTAAAAATCACTTAGTTAGCGCTTAATTATTGTGTGCCATAATCCATGCATTAGACTCGGATGAGTGTATGCTTTGCTAATAAATGCAGCAAGAAGAATCACATTTATAATCATCCACAGACACAGAAAGAATTCTTGTGCAAATCTCATGACAAATGGGAGCAAGTTTTTAATAAGCTAAAAGTCAGGCTACACAGAGTATACTTGATCTTGAGTGGCGAGTATAACCTTGAAAGAAGAGAATAAATGTTCTTTTAATTATAGATGATTTGACTGCTACTGCTCACTGGTAGTGTGGTGATTGCACCTAACAGCTCAGATTAACTTGAGCCTCATATCACATAATGGGCAAAATACTAATGCTAATCAGCCAACTGCTGTGACAGTTGTGAACTCGAGCTGAACCTGAGAATGGTGCAATACTAGATAAGTGTCATTATCATGACTGCAAGATTGTTATGCCCAGACCACATCCCTCATGGCTCACCATATCCTTATTTTGTCAAATGGAGCAGTCGCTTATTATTATCAAAAATAGGTCATTACATTCAGTGCTGAAATATATACAGGCTTTTCTGCTTCACTAATCCAAAAAAAGAGGCATTCATTTTCTGTCTGTTTTTTTTCTTCACTCTTTCATTCACTTTTTTCTGTAGGCTATATAGGATTTTGCTTCATTATGAGCTGTGTTGTACAGTAATGAACTAGAACGCAGATAAAGAGATTTCTGCATAACAAGTGTGCAAACAAGAACGAAAAAGAAGTTTTTAACTATGTTTTGATGCTGAATGTGTTTGAGGCAATTGTGTTCTGTAGAAAAAATAGACATTTTTCATGTTTAAAAAAACGGGGAGGAAAGAAATGTTTAAGTGTCTGTCGTACTTGGATTGTACTTGTTGTACTGGGTCAATGTATTGCTCAAAAATATAACATGGGCTTGCGTCAGAGCAGATGCTTTTATTAAGGTCTATTTTTTGACCATTTCAAAACAAACATTGTTAGTTTTCTGAGTCTTATTTTTACAAAAGGAAACATGAATTGAAATGATGAAAGAAGCTGATAAAATTCAGACTTTTTAGATATCTTAGAACACTAAAAATTAACATTATGTTTACAAATCGGATAATATGTGTGGTACAGAATTGAATATAGCCAACATTTGATCTTATGATGTTATGACGTTCAGACATTAGATTTAAACATTAGTGGAACGCTTGATTGGCTGAGTTGATCATCTGTGCTGTGAGCTGCTGAGCCCCATTAACTTTGCTCCATTAAAACCTCAACAGAGAACATTTCTCCTGTTAATACTGTAGAAATACAAGTCTCTTTATTTGCCTGCCATTATTTAAGTTATTTTTATATACTCATAATTTAACCTTTCTGTTGAATTACGGGTCAAAAATGACATGTGGCCAATTTTTGTTTAGGATTTAACATTTTTCCATTTTGCAAACATATCAAACAACCCTTCTAGAAATAATAATAGAAAAGAAAATAATAATAAATGAAAATAATAAAATAAAGTAAAACCAAATTACACAAATAATGCGGGGTATATGTCCATATTTATGCAATAATCCCAATGTTACAATTTGAGTTATGAAAGATTACAAACTGATGTATTATTATTGTCAAGGGCAAGCAAGAGCGGTCAGTCTAAATCCAGCTGGAAACTTTTAACATAAGAAAAAAGGCCATTCCAAATTTTGACAAATGTTCTGTTATCATGTCTTTGAAGGGAGTATCTAATCTTCTCCAGTTTTACAAAATATAAAACATCTTTCAGCCACTGTACATGTGAGGGTGGCTGAGGGCTTTTCCAGTTTAATAAAATTACATGCCTAGCAAGCAAAGAAAGAAAGGCCACAAAGTTTAACAAGTGGGTAATGTATAATTATTAGCCATTACCCCAAACAGGCCAATAATGCGTGATGGTGCTATATCTATAGATGACATGTGACCATTTTAACAGCAGGAAAAAAATCCTACATTTTTATTTAGAAGTTTGATAACTTTTTCTAAAATGACCCAGCATTATACAAAAATCTGTCACAATGATAAACACAGGAGACCCAACTGCAAGTGAAAACAAGAGGATTTATTTAAAGAGTCACAACTGGTATTGATCTCACCAGATATAGTGTTGAGCAAGGGTGCTCACACCGGGAATACAACACGCTCCACAGTGATTAAAGTTCATCCGAGAAATAGCACCAGATAGAAGTCTCTCACTGATATCGAGGGAAGGGGAAGGTTAGTGCTAGGTAGCAACTCTTAGAAAAATCAACACGCTTACCAGCGGTAAAGTTCAGAGTAGCGGATTGGGATGAAGTCTCTCTCAGATAATGTTGTCATCAGATCAGGCAGTAGAAATAACATCAATGAAACGGAGACGTGCATAAGGTCCACATGAAACAGGTTAAATCGGAGAGCCACCACCAGCGAGCGAGAGAGTCTAACAGAAGCAGACACAGGAGTGAAAAAACAATGAACCGATAATGCTAACTACAAAACACTGAACATATATAGCGCGCAGAACGCGCATCAGCTGTTGACTAATGACAAACACCTGTGCATAGAGTAGTGACAAAACACGTGACCACCCAGCTGATGAATGTAAACACACATACACACACACACACACACCACGCAGTGAAGAACCCAAACAAGACACACTCACTTCCCACACACAGACACACACACACACACACACACACACACACACACACACACACACACACGCAAGAAAAACAGAAAGACCCACAAACGTGACAAAATCAGCCATTTACTATTTTCATGTTTTTATGAAGGTTGTACACATTTAGGGTACCTCGGTTGTCTTGGGCTTAAAAGGTTTTTTACACCAAAACAACTACTGACACACACATGCAGACTTCAACACACACCAACGCCCCACACATACACAATATACTTCTTTAATTTATGTTTTAAATATGAGTAGTTTAAACAGTATTATGAATACTCTAATTTCTTAAAAAAAAAAAACATTTTACACCTATGCAGCATTGGCATTAGAAATGCCTTTAGCAATATGAAAATGTAAATATGTAGTTTAGTCAAAAACGAGACAACTGATTAAACATACTGTCAATGAAAGACTGCACACTGACAAGGGACAACCTACACACTCACAGATTTGTGATAAATGATGAGGTTGTGGGTGACACGGTGACTCAGTGGTTAGCACTGTTGCCTCTCAGCATGAAGGTTGCTGGTTTGAGCCTTGGCTGGGCCAGTTGGCATTTCTGTGTGGAGTTTGCATGTTCTTCCCGTGTTGGCATGGGTTTCCTCCAGGTGCTCCAATTTCCCCCACAAGTCGAAAGACATGTGGTATAGGTGAATTGAATAAACTAAATTGGCCGTATAGTGTATGTGTGTAAAACATATGCTGGATAAATTGCTGTTCATTCTGCTGTGGTGATCCCGATGAATAAAGGAACTAAGCCAATGGAAAATGAATGAATGAATGAATGATGAGGTTGTTATATTGGGCAAAATTGATTTGAGAATAAAAATAAAATTTTAAAAGTTAAAGCGGACTAAAGGCGGGTCATTTTTGACCTGAAGGACAAACAGAATATACAGAATTGTAAGACCACACAAGGATTTAGCCCAAGAAAAAAAAGGTTAAAACTCCAGTTTAAGGTTGAAATACATGTCTGCTGAACAAATTTGTCTATCAAAAGTCAGAGCCAGTCTGCAGATACTATGTCTGAGATGACAGATTTATAGGAAAATGTATAGTGTGTGATTGTCACTGAATAAAAAAAAAGATTCAGTGAGAGAATATCAAGCATGTTTGGTGTTTTGAGCCAATTTTAAAAGATATTGTTTTCATTTGCCATGCGTCTCCTAGCAATGAAGCATACTGCATGTTTCTGTGTGAGATTGTTGTGTTCAGAACAGCTTGAAAATGTGATAGCATTTGATTTTCAGCTGTTTTGTGTGTGATGCCTGCTGTTTAAAAGGTTCAGATTGGAAAAGTCATGTACTGTAGTGTTCTAACCTTTGGTTACATAAATTACTTTAAATATCCAATTACTTTGTTGCTTTGTTGTACACTGTAAAGGTGTTTTGGTTTAATTTGGATTGAATTGTAAAAAAAGAAACATCTAGTGGGTGTTCAAGTTCAAAAATAATAATAATAAAAAAACTCTCATGTGTCTATAGGATCGTATGTGGCTGATTTTGATGGCAGAAGCTCTTTGCTTTACCGATTCAACCAGAAGTCTATGAGCACAGTGAAAGATGTTATATCACTGCGATTTAAGAGTCGACAGGCAGAAGGTGTTTTACTGCATGGAGAAGGCCAGCGAGGAGATTATATCACTCTGGAGCTTCATCGTGGCAGGCTGGCCTTGCATCTAAACCTGGGTGAGTTACAGTACTGGGAGAAACCAGCAACTTTAGAGGGCTAAAATATTCATATATTTAATCATAGTTGCTTTGTAGTGGATTTTATGTTGTTTTTCCATTGTAGTTATGAATAAAAAATAGCTGTAATGGAATTCATGGAATATATTAATGTGCTGCCTTGTAAAAGTTTGTTTAAAGTTCATTTTAACTGTCTACATATCACTTAAATATTTATTGAGCAAGTAATTGAATATGTCTTTTAAAGAGATCAAAAAAACATTTTAAGTGCCTGATGTTGTAAAGTAATGATAACAAATATTCAAGTTACTGCAATCAAGTAGATTTTCTTAGGAATTGTACTTCACTAAGTAATTTTTAAAACTTGGGTTTTTACTTAAGTACATTTTTAGTGCTGTATTAGTGCTTTTACTGTGCAATTTTTCTTATAAAGTCACTACTTTATGTTTATTTTTTAAATAAATCAAATTTTAAATAAATAAATAATATATTATTTAAATAAATAATTTTATGTCGCATGATTCCAGTGCAATCATATTGTGCATAGAAAAATTGCATCACACAGACTGACCTCAAGACATAGACACTTTATAAAGCAGCAAAAAATTTACAATTTGGAAGCTTTAAAAGTGTCCAAAATTTAACAAAATGGTTACTCGCAACAACCGAGACTGTTTAGACTGCATGTCACTGATGAGAAGATAATTGCAAAACGACCTTAAACAATAACTAAATTCATTATAAAATGTTAGGTTTTCAAATACATGCACAAATGTACGGTTTTCTATCAGTGTTGCATAAGCTTGGTTTGTGGCACCAACTGCAGGACACTCGTAGCTTGTTAGTCAGGCTTGAAAGTGCATAACTTGAGTGTTAACATATATATACTCCACCACTGTAAGCATTACCTCTGTCTGTATTACTATTTTATGAGACTGAAGACTGGAGTAATAATGGTAAAATCAGAATGTCATCACAGGAATAAATAATATGTTAAGATAAAATACTGTTTTGAAATACATTTTAAAATCATACCAACCCAGAATTTTGATTGGTAGTGTAAGGTAATAACTTGACGTTCTGCATGACTAATAGCTAATGACCCATTTGAAATCTCTTGTGATTGTCAGATGACAGCAGGGTGAGATCCAGCAGTGCCCGTATGGTGGTCACTCTGGGCAGTCTTCTGGATGATCTGCACTGGCACTCCGTCCTGATTGAACGCTTTAACAAGCAAGTCAACTTCACTTTGGACAGACACACTCAGCACTTTAGGACCAAGGGGGATGGAGACTCTCTAGAGGTCGACTATGAGGTTGGTCTTTAAAAAGATAAGCAGTTTACATGGCAATGTCTACACCTGTGGGGTATGTGTGGCAGTAAATGGTGTACAAGAAAGTTTGTGTGAATGACTTGTAAACTACATTCATTTGACCTGAATAATAAAAAAAAGGATAAAAAAAATCATGAATTATAGACAGTAATAAATGCTGTGATATGATGCTTCAGAAATATTTTTTATATGTGTTTAGTGCGCAAAAACAATTATTGAAAACAGTTGTACTGCTTAATGTTTTGAGGAAAGTCAAACGTTTTTTTCATGAGTCTTTAATGAATAAAAAGTTGCTACATTTATCAAAAAGTAATTGTAATAAAATTAATGAGAGTTACTGTGTTAATTAGGAATATAGAAATATTTAAAAAGCTTTATATTAATAGTCAACATTATGAGCAAGCAGTTGAATAAGTATGTCCGAGGCAGTTAGTTTGACTTTATACAATTTAATAACTTAATAATGAAACTTTCCTTATAAAATTATAAAATATTATGACAGACATTCACAGCTTAATTCTGAAATCTCAATAGAAGCTTTAAATGTAGTCTTATCTGAATGGTCAGAACAACTGCTATGGTCATTATACTAGTTATACAATTCTGGTTGCTTTAGTGGTAATGCAGCCATGCTTCATAAAAGTTACATTTATTAAAAAAAACTGTTTGACCCCAAACATTAGTGTATATTAAACCTACTTATGTAATTTAAAAATTTTTTAATTTTAATTTTTTCCTAATTCTTACAATCTCTCTGTGTTCTGAAGAGAGTTTGAATAAGTAACTGATCTGAGTGTATAATTGGTCTTTTTATAGAGTGTAGTAAAAAATATGATCTTTATCCAACATATGTTTGAATTAAATTGCCAAAAAGCACAGAAAAATATGTTTCTATCACAGGCATATTTAGCTTTCAGGAAGCCACAGAAAAGATTTTAATACCCATGTGGTGCCAGGTTACCACAAGAAAATATATTATTGATCGCTGAAGGAAAAGTTCATAAATCTGCTGTGATGGAGAATCTGCCTCTCCTCAGTGTTTCTCCAGTCACTGTCCCAGAGCCAGGCGTACAATTGGAGTCAAAGGGTAACTGGAGCGCAGCTAAAGAGGAGCAGCTGAAGTTAATAGCGCTATAAAGACAGCGGTTCAGCTCACCAATAAGAGATGCCACGGCTCTATAAATGAGAAGTACAAGGTGTCCTTCCAGATCCTAGAATGGTATGACAGAGCACGACTGCCACTGAGATGGTGACCGGCTGGCCACACACTGACCTTTATCTCCCTCACCACACTGAAGGATCCTTCTTGTGCCTCCCAATTACATCATTTTCTTGTTCATTTATATTTTTTAAAAAGGTTAGTTCGGAAAATTCTTTAATTTCTGACTGGTCTCATGCCATTCCAAACCCATTCAATTGTTGTACATTTCAGAATACATATTAACAATGCTTTAATCAAATCTGAGAATTTTTTGTTCCTCCACTGAGTATATTCATTTAAAACTCTGGCACTGTCCATTTATAAAGAAATCAAAAAATAAATCTATTTGAACTGAGCGACTTGCTTTTACAGTGTCTTCTGAAAAGAGATGATCACTTCATTTGATAAACAGATTGAATTTGAACATTTATTCACACGTGAAGTCTGATCAGATATTATTATTAATGGCATTTAGTTCTGGAAGGCTTGAAAACTAGGATAATTTTTGCATGTCATGTCTGCTGTTTGAACCTCAGGAAGCATCACTGAGGTTATTCTCATTCTTGTGATGATCAGTTTACATGTGAATAAAATCTGTTTATCATATAAAGTAACCAAGTCTGTTCATAAAATTTTGAATAAACTAATTGATTCATATAAATATACATTTTGATCTCTCTGTTAATATGTTGAAGCACAATCATTTCGGACATTGTGGTGGCGCAGTGGGTAGCACAATCGCCTCACAGCATTAAGGTTGCTGGTTCGTGCCTCAGCTGGGTTAGCTGACATTTTGATGTGGAGTTTGCATGTTTTCCCCGTGTTCGCTTGAGTTTCCTCTGGGTGGTCCAGTTTCTCCCACAAGTCCAAGGACATGTGGTATAGGTAAATTGGGTAAGCTAAATTGTCCGTGTCTGAATGAAGAGTGTATGGATGTTTCCCAGTGATGGGTTGCAGCTGGAAAGACACCCGCTGAGTAAAACATATGCTGGATAAGTTGGCGGTTCATTCCATTTTGGCAACCCCAGAATAACAAAGGGACTAAGCCGAAAAGAATATGAATGAATTACCATTTCCAAATAGATTTTAATTGAATAAATCTCTCAAATTTAAAATAAATCAGCTGAAATTAGGATTTTTTTCTAAATCTTATAAATCTTTCTGTGTAGCTAATGTTTTTCATATCCTGCATTCATGCTTTCTTTTTAAGACAAGTCACTCAGTTTTGAATCCAGCACCTGATAGTAAAATCTTCATTCATTTTCTAATGTGACCACATATGTCCTAAAAACGAATTCAAGCAAAAGCCAATCCACATGTACCTCACAAATGATCAAAAATTCCATGACTGGCTCTTTTGCAGATATGCATGTTGTCGCAGAAAGCTCTTCAGAATGAAAGCTGGGTTGACATGCAAACATACAGTAAAAATAGGTTTGAATTTCTTTATTTAAGAATATCAGCTGTATTTATTGTGTATGACTGATATAACATCACATTTAAAACCTCATGAACAGTTACAGTTGTAATCAGAATTATTCAACCCCCTGGTTTATTAGCCCCCCTGTTTATTTTTTTTCCCCAATTTCTGTTTAACGGAGAGATTTTTTCAACACATTTCTAAACATAATAGTTTTAATAACTCATTTCTAATAACTGATTTATTTTATCTTTGACATGATGACAGTAAATAATAATTGACTACATATTTTTCAAGACACTTCTACACAGCTTAAAGTGACATTTAAAGGCTTAACTAGGTTAATTAGGTTAACTAGGCAGGTTAGGGTAATTAGGCAAGTTATTGTATAATAATGGTTTGTTCTGTAGACTATGGAAAAAATAAATAGCTTAAACGGGTTATTAATTTTGACCTTAAAATGAGTTTTAAAAATTAAAAACTGCTCTTTTTCTAGCTAAAATAAAACAAATAAGACTTTCTCCAGAAGAAAAAAAATATTATCAGACATACTGTGAAAATTTCCTTGTTCTGTTAAATATTATTTGAGAAATATTTAAAAAAGAAAAAAAAATTCAAAGGGGGTTCAATAATTCTGATTGCAACTGTAAATATTCTCCTATTGTGCAATAAACGTGCAATACTTTCTCACTTGTACACAGCACTTTATAACAATATACAATGCAATACTTTCTCCATTCACATTGGTACAGCACCTTATAACCTGTATATTCACAACAATCTGTACATACAATTCAACATCCAGATATTTTTGACTAACTGCATCTCTGTTTAATGTTTATCACCTTTTTTTTCTCATATTTAATTTTGTGTTGTCACTCGTCACTTTATGTACACTGGAAGCTTCTGTTGCCAACACAAATTCATTATGTGTGTGAAGCACACTTGGCAATAAAACTGATTCTGATTCTGATATTTTAGCATACCTTTTCATACAGTTTGTTTCTGTCTTATTTAATGCTATTTATATGCTGATAACCATGCATACGTCTTTAGGCTTGTTTTATACTTAATATGAAACCAACAAGCAAAGCAAAACAGAGACATAAAGGTTTATTATAAACTAACTATCCCATACTATAATTAAAACAACCTGTTGCTCTGTTAACTATATATGTATTGTACATAAAATACATGAAATTAGTTTAGGAATATGTATTAGTTCATTAATTATGAATGTTATCTTTATTCTTCAGAAAGCAGCAGGAATTGTTTATGTGAAATATTAAATTAAACATAAACATTTTAAATACTATGCATTTAAATTGTTTTAATAAATAGTTACGTAAATTATTTACATTCACCAATTTTCTGCATGTCTCTCATTTACTGTACATGTATTATATCAACCTCATGTCAGACTATTTGCCAGATTGATTTCTCAATGTCACCATCACCCATAAAAATAATATATTGGTTTATATGAATAGGAACAAAAGTATTGTGGGTTTGGAATAGCATGTGGATGAAAACACAATAACAGAACTAACCCTTTAATCACCTCAGATCTCACTTTATTATTTATTTCTTTAAACCTGTGTCTTCTGTAAAGAAACCTGACTGGAATGGATGTTCAGTACATACAAAGAAAAAAAAATAAAAATAAAAAATAAAAAATTTATAAAAAATGTATTATACACATAAAGTTATGTGTAATAAAATGAAATGACGCAGTGAAAAACACATGAAGAAGGAAGGGGTAAAAGGACATGGTAAGCCCAGACAGCAGCTGAAATCGCACTTATTTGTAATGCAGCCCTGCATTTCATCGATGTAAATAAATATTAGCTGCTTCAATTCTAACATCTACTTTAACAGGATGAGGATGGAAAAGAAACCAGGGAGGACATTTCAGCAAGACAATGATCCCAAACACAGTCAATGTGTTATGATCAAATAAACTTTTGGGTAACACTTTATAATAACTACACACTATGAATCATTTAATGTTTTAAATCATTTAACTATGAATTCATTATTTGTTAAGCATTAACTCTACATTATTAAAAGTTAGTAAGCAGTTTATAACTGCAGCTACAAATGCTGTATTCTTGACTTCTAACCACATTTATAATGTACTTAATAATTGCACTTTCATAATTTGTTAATGATTTATTTTTCATTACTAAATTAAGTATTGCATTATTTACAAACCAGTTGTGTTTAAGAGTAGTTGCTGGTTTTTAAGATCATTCATGATGTCAACTTCATGCAGTTTTGTGACCTAATCTAAAGTGAGAACTATTTATGCTTTATAAATCCCTTATAAATGACAATTAAAGGCTCGGTTTTAAATGAACAATAATCTTTGCAATCTTATCTAAAAAGTATAATTACTGTAAAGTTTTACCATTGCTGAATAACAGGAGTGTCAAAATACGACATCAAATTAAATAAAACAACAACAATATAATAATTTAACAATGTAATACGATGCAATGTTTAAACTGCACAGTAATTTTATTTTAGAGTTTCAAAGATTTATTTTTCATTTGATAGTTTCATTTGTGCATCTTCAGACGAATAGAAATGAATAAAGTCGTTTATGTTCTTTTTTCCTGTTTAGAATTTAACTGACCCTTTAATTGTCGTTTATAAGGCATTTATAAAGCATGAATAGTCCTTACTTTAGATTAGGTCACAAAGCTGGATGAAGTTGAGTTAATAAAGCATTTATTAACATACAAATTAACTATTAGTATACGCCTGAGTATTAAGAATTATAAATGTTAATTTTAATAGTTTATTAATCATTTACTAACTCATTCTGAATCATCTTAAAAAACAACCAACTATGCTTAAATAACTGGTTTGTAAACAAAGCAATACTTAATTTAGTAATGAAAAATAAATCATTAACTAAGTATGAAAGCACAGCTATTAAGCACATTATAAATGTGGTTTTCAGTCAAGAATACAGCATTTGTAGCTGCAGTTATAAACTGCTGTTTATTACTGTAGAGTTAATGACTAACAAATAATGAATTTACTATTTGCTAATGCTTAATAAATGGTTCATAGTATGTAGTTATTATAAAGTGTTACCAACTTTTTTTTTGGCAAAGGCAAATCTAACCCTAAACATATAAATAGTTTGAAACCACCCTCTAGCCAACTGGAGAGCAGAACTGTCCATATGTGAGATGAAGCTTAACAGTACAAAACTTAAACCGCATAAAAATGAAGCCTCTGAATCCACAACTGCAAATGGCTGAGTCAGACAAAATTTCACATTTGGAAAAGTCAAGTCAAGCCCTGACCTTAAACCCGCTGAAATGTTGTGGCATGACCTGAAGCAAATCATTTAAAGCAGTTTAAAATACCAATGTTGTTTACCACAACAATGTGCTATTTCATGACAGTATTCAATTTTGGAATTTGTGGTTAATTTTATAGGAATGAAAATGTGGCTGTGAAGGATGCGTATAATATGAAATGTATAAAGTTCTTTTATATGAAAGTTTAGGGTCAATATGTTTTCATGTTATTAAAAGAGCTACTTTATATGCTAACCTTGGTTGTATTTATGTGACCAAACATACATATAATATTTGTATATTTTCAAATCAGAATTGTTCCTGTGCTGATATCTAAATTCTTAGCATCATTACTCCAGACTTTATACTGTGACACGTGATTTGAAATCATTTTGTTGTGATTTGGTGCTTATTTATTGTTATTATTATCAATGTTGAAAACAGTTGTGTGTTTAATATTTTTATAGAAAATGCAAAAGAGTATAATTAAGTTATACAAATTTAAAAGAGGTATTTTTCTGGCAAAATGTATATTAAATAAAAATTACAAATAAAATTTAGATATAAATATTTGTGATATATAAATAATTTTAACTCTGAATGACATTTACTGAGTGTCCTTTATAAACCATGATGATAAAAACACAGGATAGTCTTTGTTTGTTTGTTTGTTTGTTTGTTTGTTTGTTTGTTTGTTTGTTTGTTTGTTT
>CAIGQZ010032266.1:4038399-4055474 GCA_903798205.1 Danio tinwini | reverse complement strand
TTTGTTTGTTTGTTTGTTTGTTTGTTTGTTTGTTTGTTTGTTTGTTTTTTTAGGGGAAATCTTTATTACAATTTTAATGTTCTGATGCAGTTTTCTGTCTTTGTCCCACATGGGCTCAAATAAAAAACAATTATATTTGATTTGTTGTTTTTATTGTCTGTAACAGCTAAGCTTCGGTGGGATCCCTCTGCCTGGTAAACCTGGGACCTTCATTCGACGCAATTTTCATGGCTGCATGGAGAACCTGTACTACAATGGAGTAAACATCATCGACCTGGCAAAACGGCGAAAGCCTCAGATATACAGTGTGGTAAGCCCTTACCTTTGACAGTTGGGTTAAGACACTCATGTACATTTACCTTTAGGTATTTGGCAGATGCTTTTATCCAAAGCCACACTGTCGGTACACTAAACCCACAACCTTGGCATTGCTTTACCATTGGTTTACTATTTGTGCTACTGAAAAAAACAGATGTTCGCATGATTGAACATCTGAAAAAACAGATGTTCGTGCACGTGCTGTGGAACATAATTTACTGTCTGTTGACGATCTACTGTAAATTTTAACTATATAATTAAAACTATGATTGTTGCACTACTTTAATGAAATTCTCTATCAGTAAAGCTGCTCAAATCCCACTCACTCCAATTTTACTTTGTAAAATATGAAAAATTCACGTTTAAAAGGGCAGATGCCCCTCTTTCATCATTATTTTTTACTGAAAAATTATGGTTCAAACACAATTTTTTCGGTAAACGTTGCATTTACATTTAGTCATTTTTAGCAGATGCTTTTGTCCAAAATGACTCAGTGATTCAGCAATACACACAAGAGATGCTAGTTATACAAAGCTACTTGTTTGAGCTCAGGAAATTTAGTTCTAGAGTAAGAGGGAGAGAAAGAGAAAGTGCATCTACAGGTGGTCTTGGTTTTTTTCAATTGGGTTAAGTTTCTTTTACATATTCTCTAATGTAAAATTACCACCTCACAATATATGTAAAATTAGAATTGGAGCACAAATGCAAGCAAACACATTGCCCGGTGCTTAGAAGCAGCCTTAATTATGACCAAGAATCATCTGCACTACAGTATGACAATATATACAGTAACTCCCAGCACACCCATGAGTCCAGTGATTATGGAAAATTCTTACTGGGTCTAAGCCTAGACTTATTTGAACTGCATGAGAAAATTCTCTCAGTAGCCATTTCTAATCACTCACACATTTAACCGAATCTTTTACAAATTCATAGGGTTCACTACAGTCTCTGGACTTGCTGCATCCCAGACACCATTTTAACTATTTATAAAAGATGAAGCTTGAGCTGATCTTCTGAGATTAGGCATGAATATATAACCATTTACAATCATGATTTTCAGTAGGATTGCAATGCACTGTGAGTACATATGACTACCATTTTTGAGCCTTCACTGTATCCTATAAGTTCTTGGTCTGCTAAAAAACTGTAATATTCATTGTAATAGGCCTAATATTTACATAGAATGTCAAATTGTTGTTTTTTTATTTCTGAATCTCTCCACCTACCATATACAAGCATTGCCAGTCTGTGGCTTTCTTGTGCTTTGGCTCAATTTTTTCAGTCACTACAATATATCCTGCCATCAGTGCAGACTGCATTTCACTTTCCACAAATAATGTAGACACAAAGCAAAATATGGTGTATTTTTGTGTGTAATAAGCAGCCATTCTTTTGGCTGAGTTTCACCATTTGGTATTTTTCTTTTAAACAGAGTTTTGGAAAAGTACCTCTGGTTGGTGCTAATGTTATTTCTCTGGCACTTGTCCCATTTGAATCCAATTATCATTTTCTATCCCAATTATAATGCCTTTGTCATGTGTTCAATCCCAACAAATCAGAAGTCGATGCGGCTGACCAGCCTGGTTTAGTGCATCTGGGAGCATGTCAAGTATAAACACTTCAACAATTCAGTGGAATCATGTAGAGTAACTATAGGCGAAAGTATAACTCAGCCTAAGGGGCTTTTTTTTTTTTGTTCACTCAGGTATTCAAATCTGTGCATTAATCCATGCCTGGTTGTGTATGAATTACAATCATTTCCATACTTACAATACTACTTCTGCCACTTTAATCATCAAGTATCTTTAAAGCTGTGCACAAACTGCAGCGTTTGACACATCAGCTTTTTTCCAATTCTCAACAAATTCACAAATCATGTTTATATGTCACATTCGAGTTCTGTATTGCTGCTAAAAAGCTGCTTGCTAGAATCTTTTAAATGATCACATCACACACCTCAATAAGACAAGACAGCATGACTCAGAGGACTCAGTGAGTTCAGAGGAGAGAGGACTGATATTGGTGAAGCTCACAGAGAAACAAACACGTGTTCCAATTCCACAGCTTCAGGCTGTCAGGAAGGCAGAAGGTCTGCCAGGCCTCAGTTCACTGATCTGGTGTCTGTACGGCCCTGTGGCACAGGGATCAATGAGGTGTTCACCTCACACCGCAGTAACCTTTTCACGCCTACGTGAGCTTCTGTCCTGCGGATGTGCTCTCTGTGCTTCTGTTGCTCTCCGTGGAGCTGCGCTGGTGACATTTATCCAGACCGCCTGCTGCCTTTGTGGGTTTAGCCTGTCTGCCTCTCAGCCTCTCCAGTTCTCTTGTAACCCTTCAGCTTGTGTTTACTTTATTTTCTTTTTTGTCATCATCTCTTTTGTTATCAGCATTCTCAGTTGTACCTCATTTTTCACTTTCTAGCAATGGCATGATTCATATATGAGTTCATATACGTACTGCAATACACTTTTATGTGATTTTAATCTCTACTTTGTTCTCAAGATTATATGCAAGATTTTTAGGGCAGTATTGTAATGTAAATGTTTGTACAAAAACTTGTTTTCTTTCTTATTAGTACTTGGAGAATGATTATATATTAATCAACATTGAAACTGCAGTGAAATAAACAGTAAAGCTAAATATAATTGTATAGTATTTGTATAATGATTTACAATGATAATTATGGATAAATAGTTTGTGATATTTGTAAAAATAATCCTAAAAATGCATTTACCGGCATATTCAGGATGTAAAATATGCAAATAGTGTAAGAAAATATGTCATTATTGTTTACTTAAAGATAAAAAAAAGAAAAAATAAATGAAAGTATTCATCAAAAGTGAGATATATTTTACAAATCTTTATCAATGTGTTTTAAATTGATTTGTAAAACATTTCCTTTTTTCTTTTTTGTATCTAGTCTTAGGTTTGTTCATTCAGAAGTTATTTTTGCTTTGAAAAACATGAGATGTGGGCAGTGAAATGAGGAAAAAATGCAAGACCTCAATACATGATTTAATAAAGTACTTTTAACTTCAACATTTCATTTTTAAAATGCTACGCTAAAGGATGCAAGACATAAGCGCAATGGTGAAACACGGCCATCTAGCGTATGTTTACATACACTGTGAAAATATTTGTTAATTAGCATTTTCTCTTATTGTTCATGATACATGCTGTAGGTGCTTTCTAGTTTTTGCTGCTCAGACAAGAGCCCTGCATTTGAGCCCCAGCCCATCGGGGCACAACTTTTTTATGCTCCTAGGGCCGGGCTTCGGGCCAATTTTCACGTCATAGCTAGCATGCATATACTATAGGGCTTCGGGTCTGCTTTAAAAAAAACTTCAAAAAAAGTTTAACAAGATCTAATGTGTGCGGTCCGTAAGCACCAGTGATGCCTTACACATAGAGATTTCCAGCCATGTGCAATGGAGAATATAAAGAGAAAAATTGCCAATGGCAAACTTAAAACTGTGGAAAACACTAGAGGAAAGGCAAACGTCTGGTCAACTTAAAAAAAAAAAAAATTCTCTAAATTATTCAGAAAAAAAAGAAATAAAAAAACATCAATTTTCCAATAAATATAAATCTGGTCTATTGTAATGGCTGGAAATGGCTGGCGGATAAAAGACGGGCTTCAGGTCGAACTCTGGCCCAAAATATTGGACAAGGGCAGGGCTACAGCCTGCGTCTCAGGCCAGGGCCAAGCTAGGGCTTAGATTTAAGGCCCGTGCAGGGCTCTAGCTCAGACAACTTTTGATGTTGAAAATATTTTATCAAAATGTATTATCACTTTTATCAAAATGTTTTGCAGTTTTAAATGAATAATATATAGCTATTTGTTCAACAGTGTCTTAAACTATGTATTTTAACTACTTAAAATATAAAAGTCACTTAAAATGTGTTAAACATATCACTATTAAAAATTGATGTCCCATAATGCAATTTAAATGCATGAATAAAGAAAATTGAATGTTTTACAGTGCAGGAAAACATTAGTAAAGTAATGCAAAGCTATGGAAGAATGCATTCTGTGTGAACAATCCACTTGCTAATCTTTCATTTGAGATCAGCAGTGTCATTTGAGGTCAGAATAAATTCATTGATTTACCTTGTGTGTAATCAGCTGCAGAAGATTGGCAAGTGGGTCATTTGTACTCAAGACTGCACTGCCATTTGGTCGTTCCCTGCACGCATGTAAACTGATGCTTTGACATTCTCTTTTCTCTCACAGGGCAACGTGACCTTTTCCTGCTCCGAACCACAGCTGGTGGCCACCACGTTTCAGAGCTCCAGCAGCAGCTTTCTGTCTCTGCCAGCACCTGCACCGGTCCTGGAGGGCCTTTCGGTTCGACTGCAGTTTCGCACCTGGAACCCTGATGGTTTGCTGCTCTCCAGTCCACTGATCTCTGCTCAGGACTCTTGTTACCTGATTTTGCAGATCAGTAGTGGCCGTCTTCATCTCACACACCAGACGTCAGCACTGAAGATTTCAGAAGTGTCAGCTGGTGAGGAGAGCAGCTCTGTTTGCCCTTATTTAACTTGACTTTAAATGCAAGTTCTCTCAAAAATAAATAATTATTAAATCATTTAAAAAGTTAAGATTCAGTTCAGAAACAATTGTTCTTATAAACATTTCTAACGAGTGTTGCAATGTTGAGCAGTTGAACATAGAGCTCCTGATCTGTGCTTAGAAGCATAAAAATGCTCTTAAAAGAATACAAATATACATAAATTAATTAGGAAAATTGTTTTAAAGAGTACAAAAACCATGAATGATCAAGGTACAGCAGCATTTAGAGGCTATCCTCAGTATTTTCAGCAAATATCTGGCACATTAGATCTCTAACCAATCCAAATTAAGATATTTTCTTTATCATTACTATTTTTAATGACAGTTCTGTATTGTAAGTCTGTTTTGACTTGTCATTTATGATTTCTTACAAAGCAACATCAAAACAACACAAATATTGCTCTATAAAGTTTTCAAACAGAATACATTTATTGTACTGGCATAAATGTTCACTTGCAGATGAAAAAGGTGATCAATGTTTCATACTGCAATGGCTTGTCAAAAGGCGCACATACACAATTTTACAACAAAAAAAAAATCAGGTCCAAAAGTGTATTGGTTATGTGGAAAAGGCTGAATATTTTTAACAAAAGTTTTTTTAACTAACGTAGCTATATTGATCATTTTACAAGTGTTTTGATGTCTAAAATATATTTTCCATTGGTTATACTGTATCTCTTGTGTTTCAAGAGTTCACACTTAGCTGATGATTGATTATAAAGCTTGTTTGGCATGCTGTCCCGGGAGAGAGCCCTGAGCTCATAAGATCCTCGAGCCCGGGGCTCCCTCCCGTTTGCAAGGCGAGAGGGGAGTTTGAGCTCAGGTAGGTCTCGAGAACTCCCATGCTGTAGTAGCTCATGAACAGATAGTGATTGCTCTTAAGAGATAACTACTTACTAGGAGCATGTCTATGGTGCCGATTTAGATTAGTCAATTAACTTAAGTTGCATGTTTTTGGATGGTGGGAGCAAACCGGGGAACCCGGAGGAAACCCACATGAGCATGAGAAAAACGTGTAAACTCCACACACACAAACATTGGCTGGCTTGGTAAGGACTAGAACCATTGCTGTTCTTGCTGTGAGGCAACAGTGCTAACCACTGGGCCACCATGCCACCCATCTAAGAAAGGAGGAGGAGTAGGGGTGGAAGGAGGGATTCTTTAAAACAAAGATGGCTGTCATATGGAACTTAGGGTATTTATAGTGGCTTAGGAATCGTCTGATTGGTGAATCATAAATTGAATAATGAGGGGCCGGCTGCAAGCAATCATAAGCACGTGATCCTCTCGAAATTAGTTTATAAATAAACTTCACTTAGTAAAAAAAAAAAAAAAATTTTACAAAATCTAAAGGTGGGAAAAAAGATCAAGGCCAAAACATATTTAAAAGTTTTATGAGGGTCAAGCAATTGTTTATGGTGTTTCACCAAAATGAACCCCTTGTCAGGCAGGTCCAGTGTACAGTTTTAAAATCCAGCTTGGCTAGGTCGGAAGACAAGCAAAAAACAGCTTTTTCTGACCTTTTTGTGCAGGGAAGTATTATATATTAATTACTAAACTTTGTTCTTTAATGCTAGAATATACAGTAAATATCATTGAGTGGAAATGCAGTAAATTAAAGAATTTGTCAACAAACCCATTCGCATCTGTTGCTACTAAATCGTGTAATTAAAATAGCATTTATTATTTTCCACATTTTAATCTTTAGCCCAGCAATTTAACATTCACCCAGCAAATTGTAAAAGGTATAAAGTCTCTGCAAGTGACACAGAAATGCAGCTATGATCAAATGGCAGAGCTGTCACTTTTATCCAGGCGAGACACTCTTGCCACTTAAATTACTGCTTTGAAGGAGTCTAATTGGAAATGCTGCTCTGTTTCAGCAATTATGCGCACATAACGATCAAGAGTATGAATGTCTGTCTTTTTCAATTCAGCAATGCAAAGACATCCTATCCCTTTACACAGCACAGAATGGTAAATGCTTTTGCTCCATTCTTCTTCTCACCAATGAGCTGTGTGAGCAAAACAAAACCATTTGCATGAAAGTCTAGACCTCATCTTATCTCATCATCCTCAAAGGCAATCATGCCAATTCTTTTTTTTTTCTCTCAACACTCTGGACAAAGGATCAAGCGAAACATACATGCTGTTCCAAACAAGATTAGTGTCAGAGACGGACAGCTGTGTTTCAGTCTAGTGAGGAAACCTGATGTTGGACAACAATCGACACGCAGCAGGGGGAAGGAGGGCACACTCCATCTGTTCTGCAGGGTGTTAGAGCGGCTGTTTTATCCTACCTGAAACCATTTTTTTTGGTCTAACTCACGTCATAGGAGCATTGGCTGAAATAGAGGGTCTTGTAATTACCGGAGGAGAAGAAGTGAAGCGCTTGAGCTCAAACGACAAACAGATGGCTGGCACAGGGGAGGCTGTAGACACACAGCGGCCACACACAGCTTGGGCGCCCTTCACATGTAATGGCCAGAATTAATTAAATCAAACCTCAAAGAGAATTCATCTTTTGGGGGGCAGTCGAGGAGGGGGGTACATATTTGACTTCAAAATTGCTTTCTTGGCACTTTGTATTATATTTGTTTGATAGTGAGTTCTTTGTTCTGGCTGAGTTCATGGCTTTGTTGTGTTTAAAAGATGACGGTTTACTTACAGGTTGTCTATATAGTAGAATGTGTGTTGTTTATTTTGCATTATACAATTATTTTATATATGGTATAAATACATTAAATGAGTGTGTGTGTTGTTTTTTAATCGGCAGGCCAGAGGGTGAATGATGGGTTGTGGCATTCAGTGAGTCTCAGTGCTCGAGGACTGCAGATGACCATGACTCTGGACAACGAGCCCGCATCTACCATCCAGCTGAAGAACTATCTGGAAGCCAAAGACAAACACTATTTTGGAGGTAAGATAATGCATAAATCTTATTGATGAATGGCTAAAATTTGATCTTTTTTTTTGCATTTGTGTTCTTCTTTTTAAGTGCAATTTATTTGTGTTTTAGTTTTCTGTGAAAATAAAATGTCAAAATATGGCTGAAATAATATTCCATCATCATTTGGTGTAACAGATACTCAGTATTTATGTTGATATGAAAACATATTCATTCTGATCTGTATATTGTTTAAAATTGTATTATGATGTATTAAAAATGGAGTCTTTTAAAATGTCATCAAATGATTCTTGTTCTAATTATGCCTTAGAAGTTTTAGCTACTTAAACTATTGTTACACTGAATGACATGCTAGTGGGAGTCTTCTGTAAATTATAAGAAAATGCTTTTTTTCTTAGAGTATAAAAAAACATGATGCAGTCTAATGTACATGGTGAAAAAACTTTATTACACTTTTATTGTTTCAATGTTTGAATCCTTTTTTGGCTTGTCTATATACACATTTATAATAGCTATGACCTCTTACTTAGCTCTTTAATATTTTTAAATATAATACTTTGTTTAAGAAAATTCAGCCACAAAAATGATTGCACTAGTAAGATAATGGTGTGTGTCATTTAACGGTGTGAGTGTCACTTTTGAAGCCGTTCTATGAGTATATTATTGTTCTGTAACAACATCCATACCCACATACAGATGAATTTTCTTCTGTTCTGTCAGGATGTCCTGTATCTCAGAATGACTCCAGCTGCTTGAACCCCACAATGGCTTTTCAAGGCTGTGTTCGGCTCATCCTCATCAACAACCAACCTGTAGATCTTCTGTCGGTCCAGCAAGGCCATCTAGGAAGCTACAGTCAGCTCCTGTTTGACCTATGCGGTATCCGTGACAGGTGCGGTTCTCCTCATTGAGTTCAACATATGCTTGATTCGTATCTCTGTTGCTGTTTTACATTTGTCTGCCACCTAATAACCTCTGGATCTCATCTTATTCATGGTGGCTTGGAAACTTGAAGATGTCAGAGCTGTTCTTTGTCATTAAGGCCTCAGGTTGCGCTGGCTAAGTTGGACTATCTGCAGAGCCTTAATTAGAGCTGGAGGAAGTTCATTTGTACTTTCATTTAGGTTAGCGGCCCGCTAACAAGCTCAGTGCTGCATTCTGCACTTCTTCTCATTACCGCATACTGAAATCAGAGGCTTCATCGACCCAAAACCGCATGACCCCTGCTGTCCCTCCTTCTTGGAGGGTGGCAGATTTCTGCTCTTGTCTCCTTATTAGCTTTCTTTTAGAGAAAACAAGACAAATGTAAACAAAAGATGGTAGGATCTTTAGTTATAGATTTGTGAGAGAACAAGAGACGCTACCTTTCAAAAGTTTGGGGTCAGTAAGTTTTTTTATATATATATACATTTTTATATTTCTATTTATTAGTATGTTTTATGACAAACATTTATTAATGCCAAAAACAGCATCAACATGATTTAATGGGAAACATAAATTAAAAAGTAAAATATATAAGTATATTATAAATAAAGCCATTTACAACAATGCTGAATAATAGGTTGGTTAGAATTCTGGATTCCTTTTGAAGGAATTCTCCAAAAACAGACAAATCATTTTACAATGTAAAATAACTGTTTTCTGTCTATATAATGAAAGGATGATACATGATATTAGATTCATGAGAACAAGACACGATTTTCCACAGTATTTTAACCCTCTTGTCGTGTTCACCTCCCGCACTTTACTTTAGTGTTCCCGGTCAAAATTGATGGTTTCTTTTAAGTGCTCTTAAATTAATCAAAAAGCATTCTTTAGCTGTGAACAATGTTTTAAACTAATGTTTAACATGAATTTATACAATTAGACATAAAATAGCTGCAGTGAAAATACAAATAGGCAATGAAAATGTATTACAAATTGAACATGTAATGTCACGAAGGTAATCACAATCGGCACATAAGCGCTGAAAAGAGATGTATATCTACAAAAGACATTGCTCAGTCTGAAATTTGTGTGTTTGAGTGAGTTGGGGTAGTGTGTATAGGGATATTTTCTGTTTCATGGTTGAATATTGAATATAGTCTGGATACCCATTTATTTCCTACGGCAGTCACTTTTAACACCACAGGTGTAACATGGATGGTAAAAACACTCAAAATTCTGTAAAAAAGGTGAGCATCACTTTTACATGTTCAAGTGCATAGTTTATCATAAAGCCTTGAGGCAATCAGATGTAAAAACACAATATTTATAAATGGTTTAAGTTGTAAATGGGTCATACAGGAAGGTTAAAGAAAGTTTTTAATTTATTTATTTGGCTAAAAGTCTGTTATTGTTATGACAAATTTCTGAGCAAAAACAGAACATAATATAAACAAGGTACACATTCTCCCTCTTATGAAGACCTTAGAACTGTGCATGAATTTTGAGCTTCTAGAACTCTTAACTCAACTCCTTTTGCACAGACTGAACAAAAAAAAAAAGAACATTTGGAAAAAAAATATTCTTTAAATAAATAAAATCTTGGGCTGCACGGTGGCTCAGTGGTTAGCACTGTCGCCTCACAGCAAGAAGATAACTGGTTCAAGTCCTGGCTGGGCCAGTTGGTATTTCTGATGGAGTTTACATGTTCTCCCCATGTTGGCGTGGGTTTCCTTTGGGTGCTCCAGTTTCCCCCAAAGTCCAAAGACATGCAGTATAGGTGAATTAAATAAACTAAATTGGCCATAGTGTATGTGTGTTAATGAGTGTGAATGGGTGTTTCCCAGTATTGGCTTGCAGCTTGAAGGGCATCCACTGTGTAAAACATATAAGCTGGATAAGTCGACGAGTCATTCTGCTGTGGCGACCCCTGATGAATAAAGGAACCAAGCCGAAGGAGAATGAATAAAGGAATAACAATCTTATTTCTTAAATGCAATCATATACTTTCTCAAAAATTAAAGAGCAAGCACAGACTAACCATGTTTTTCTTTAAGCATGAAAATGCTAATTCCCAGTACTGGGTTGCAGCTGAAAGGGCATCCGTTGTGTAAAACATATGCTGGATAAGTTGGCGGTTCATTCTGCTGTGGCGACCCCTGATGAATCAGGGGACTAAGCCGAAGGAAAATTAATGAATGAATGAAAATACTAAGAAGTGATTACAACAGCACAGCAAGGTCAGCCTGAGGTCATGACACATGTTGTAGACTAAACATGCTCCCTTTTCCCTTGCAATTTTGAATTCACAAGCACATATACTCAGTGTACAGGGAGCGCACATTTGACAACATCTGCCATGCTCTGAATTTTCCATCATGGTCATGTCAGTCATCTCTCTTTACATTTGTCACCTGATTGTGCTGGATGAACAAAGCAGGCACATACAGTTTAGAATGTTAGAAGCTGTTGTCTACCTGAGCCAAGTAGTTTTTCTTGCTGTAAAATGCAAGTAAACAAGTAAAGTCTAATTGGAGGTGTCACCTTCAATTCTAATACCACACTCACACTGTCACATTGAAAACAGCATTTAACAATTGTTTTTCAACAATTGAATGTGTCGTTTCTGTATAAAATTATTTAGAAAAAATAAAAAGTACCAACCTCACACAGTTGAACTGTGAAGGTATTATTTAGTATTAATTACCACAACCACAGTTATACAAAAAGAATCCAGAGAAAGTTATTCAACAATAACACTGCTAATAAAAAGAACAATTTCACAATCCAAAAATGAAAAAAAAAATTCAGCTTGGATAAATAAATTAAATTGGCTACACACAAAAGGAAGTTGAACTAAAATAAGTTTCAACTTTATGAAATTAAACACATAATGCATTTTGGAGAAAAATAAGAGTTCACCCTCTTTGGACACAAAAATTGTGACACATAAATTATGTTATTTCATAGGTACATTTGTAGAAAAAGTCAACACTACACTGTATGAATCAAAATGATCTATACTATTTACTAAAAATATAAAAATTACATTCTTGATTAGCAATATACATTGCTCATTAATTAGTTTGGAGAACTTTAGTCACTTTTTTATGTTTTTCTCAAAGTATTTTAGCCAAATATTGCCAAACCTAACAAATACCATGTTTGTTCATCGTTTTCAGATTATGAAAAAACAAATTACCTTTATGACTGACTTTGTGCTACAGGGTTGCAATTATGAATTACGTATTTACATAATTATGTAATAATTTTAATTTTAAATGGTGTACAAATTCAGGTGCTATTAACTTTTAGCCCAATAACAGCATTCTTACCTTCACAGTATTTTTGCATTTATTATTTTATACAGAATAACCTGGATCACTTGACTGTATTCAGTTCATTATGCTGGCTTTCATTCAATTTCTCTGTGTTTTTTATTTGGCGGCAGGGACTTGTCCCACTGACTTGTCTCTACTGCTGGATTATATTAATAGTGAACTTGTATGAACATGACAAGACCTCTCCATCAGTGGCAAGTCTAAATCATTCACGAGCAGCTGTCATAGTCTGAGGGTCTCTGCTGTGAGCTATGTGACAGTTTTTGTGAGCCAGCCAGAGGGCGAAGGCTCCCGGTCGCTAGACTCAACCTTTTCTTCATCTCTCTCCCCTCAGACTGCGTCTCTCATAATCAAGCGCCAAAATAGCTGACCCCTGCGATGCTTTGCCCTCTTTTGAGTTTTGGATATTGTCAAAGAGAGCTTCTCCATGGAGACAAATTTGTTTTTGCTTTTTTGTGTGTAGCACTTTTCACCCTAATGAAGCTGCTGTGGAAGACATTCATTCTTTTATTTTAATGATGTGGTCTTTATATTGTCTGAAGGTGGTGACACATGGGAAACAGTTTTTGGTGAGCTTTCTGCAAATGAGCTTCATGAGCTTATCAGAACTATTTTGGTTTTCACATAATAAAAGTGTTAAGAAAGTTTTGTAATGGGAAGTGACTGATTACATGTAATCTGGCTTAATCAGATTCCATGTTTTTAAATTGTAATTGGAATATATTAATAGTAAAATGATGTAATAAGATTTCTGCTACTTTTAATTGCTTATTACAACACACAATGAGGAAAAAACTGCCCTATACTTTATAAGAAATACAAATGTGATCTAAATGTAATCCAAAAAAAAGTCTGTGTAAATTAGGTAAACTAAGTAAAAAAAAAATTAAGATCGGAACACATTTTATATCTCTAGCCATCTTATTTTGTCAATTTTGCAAATATTTGTAGAGGAAAACATGACTAAACATCAGGAATTCCCAGACTTTCAAGTCTGAGGAAAAAAAATAGAGCCAGTCCTAGGTGGGTACATGATAATAATACTACTACTACTACTACTACTACTACTACTACTACTACTAATAATAATAATAATAATAATAATAATAATAATAATAATAATAATAGTACCTTTTATTTATAGGTGCCTATCAAAAGACTCAAGGACACCTTACAGCATATCGCAAACACATTATAAAAAAATAAGCAGTAAAAAAAACAAATGACATAATATTAAACCAGCAAATCATTAAAAGCCATCTTAAACAAAAAAATTTTATCTGAGATTTAAAATTGCAAATAGAGTCCACCTGGCGAATGTGCAAGGCCATGGAGTTTTATAACTTTGGTGGTGTACAATTAAAAGCCCTGCCACCAAATTACGTCATCTCATAGGTTGGAACAGATAACATTTCAGCAGAAGATGATCTCAGTGTAGGAGTGTACAAATGAAGAAGATCAGAAAGAGAATGAGGTGCCAAGTTACTAAAAGCTATGTATGTTAAGAGGAGGATTTTGTATTTTATCTGATAGTAAACAGGGAGCCAGTGCAGGTGAAAGAGAAATGGAGTTGTGTGATTAGAAGCATGCGAGCAGGTAACTCTCCTAGCCGCTGAATTCAGAACTAACTGTAGTCTATGAAGTTGCCTATCAGGGATGCCAGATAGGAGAAAGTTATAGTAATCAATCCATGATGTAACCAAAGCATGAACAAGCACTTCAGTACTTTGTTGAGATAGTGGAGAGCGAAGTCTTGCAATGTTACGCAAATGAAAAAAGCAGAACGTGAGATATTACTAATATAAGAACCAAACGAGAGCACGCCATCCAGTATAACCCTACGACTTTTCACGTGGGTTGATAAATTGACTGGGGAGTTATCAATGAACAGAGTAAAGGGGGTTAAGCTTTGGATAAAACAGACTTAAAGCCAAGCAGAAAGGCTTCAGTTTGATGTCAATATGTTTTCAGTAGTGCTGTAAAGGCTCTGTTTTTTTTCTTGTTTAGACTGTAAATTTGTGGTAAATCAAGGAAATGTCACATACTGTAGTGTTTCCAGCTTTAGCAGCATTGGTGGCACAGTGGGTAGAACGTTCGCCTCACAGCAAGAAAGTCGCTGGTTCGAGCCTCGGTTGGCTCAGTTGGTATTTCTGTGTGAAGTTTGCATGTTCTCCCCGTGTTCGCGTGGGTTTCATCCGGGTGCTCCAATTTCCCCCACAGTCAGACATGTGGTATAGGTGAATTGGGTATGCTAAGATTGGCCGTAGTGTATGAGTATGAGTGTGAATGTTTCCCAGTGATGGGTTGTGGCTGAACCTGATAAGTTCAGGTTAAGAAAATAAATAGATGGACTTGGCATTTCTCCTTTAAACCCTGCAGGTATACAGTTTTAAGGTATAGAGTGTTCTGCTGTTTTATATTGTGACATATTACCAGCCATAATACGATTTTCCTGCTGTCACTGCTTGGTTTTGTCATAATAACATACATTTCTTTGCCGAGTACACTGCAAATTGCTTCATTATTAAGCTCCCTGCTTCCTCTAAAGTCCTCACTACAAAGGATCTGTCTTTTTGTTTAAATGGGGTATTGGAATATTTTTAATTGGTATCCTCATCTTCGGCTCCTTGACCTATGTTTTAAAACCTTAAAGTAATTTCTACAGCATTGCTCTGTGTATCTCTTTTACAATAAAGCCATTTCACAGGAATTTCCATGCCAAATTTATGTTTTAATTCCCTTAAATTTCAATTTCCATGTAAGCTCTCATTTAATTTATCTCTCTATATTACAGTAATTGTGTTGTATTACTATTAATATTAACACTGTTCTACATTTTTTATATTTTTAAAGTATTAAAGTGACCATTATGTGACTTAATGGCACTTATTTGACCAGTTAAAATGACCGCTGGAGATCAGCTGTCCATCATTCCATGAAAGCGCACACAGTGTGTCCTGTTTTTTCCACATCACAAACCTTACAACAAATTTTCAGGTCATCGACTTTTACTTTAGACAATGTCCCCTTACCAGAAACCTCTATCTCTAAAATTTCAAAGGGTGCTTTATTGCTGCAGAGCAGTTCTGCACATTGGTTGGCATAATTTAATGGTCCAGCAAAGTCTTTTCCAGGCATGACTAGAAATAGCACAGAGGTAATGAAATCATCACCTGAAACAGTATCCAGCCTGCAGTTGACTCTCCCTGTAGTGGTTAATGGCTGTTTGAATGGCTGTATTGTACGTGGAGGCCTCGTAAAGTGGGCTCTTCAGGGACCAGACGTGCAAACTGAGCTGTGTGAAATTATATATGCAGGCTTAAAAGGCCGGTAATTGGGAAAGTTAAGCAGGCAAATTAATGCGCTATTAATCAACATGTCTCAAACAAGCACATCAATTTCATTTTGTATGTCTGTGTGTTCATTTACCAACAGGCATTGTGCTAAAATAAGACATTCCAACATTAGAAATATCGCATAACAGCATTATTGAGGAAAACAGAAGAGATGAAATGTGCTGAAATTGTCCTAGTCTAATCCTGTACCCATTTAGTTTGTATATTAATATTCATTTACAGTCCATCATTAATATAGTGCTATTTTAGTATAATTAATTAACCACTGTTGTTTTCATCAATAGTTTGAACTTTTTTTTCTTATAGCTTTTGATGTCTGTATTTTTATTGTAGTTTTTATTTTGGCTTTTTAGTTAACTGGCCCTGCTTCAGTGGGGTTCAGTGGGGTTCAATTACATGTCATATTATGCAAAAGTGCTGTATAACAAGAAACACTGAAGCTTTTAACTTGAACTGAGTTTATTTTTCACTTTCATTTGTTTCATTTGTTACAGATTATAAACCTTCATGCTTTTCTAAGTAGTGCTTTTCAGTAGTCATGCAACAGTTACATCATCCCTGTTTCTGATACTGTTCTTGTACAAATTCAAATATTAATTTTACCCTTTATAAATTAGGTCCAGCTGCTCTTGATATGAAATATTCTGTCAAACACTCAACGATTCTTCTTGCTTTAACAGACTGTTAGATGCCGCCCAAAGAGCTCTGCCACGTTAAGGCCTATTTTAATGCCGGCAACAGACAGCTTAATTGTGTACTGACATACTCATTCAGTTTCTGAAAATTGATTTTGACTTGAGATGGACATGTAGTCAGTTCTCTGTCAACTAAAGACTTCTGTTCAAAATGAGGTTGTTAAAAATGACTGCTTATAATCTCTTTTAAACTGCAGTGTAACCTTTGGTTTGTTTCATTTGCATATCTCTTTATACGGTGTGTTTCTCTATTTTCATGGCAGATGTTTGTATAATTTCTGTGAACATGGCAGCCGCTGTTCCCAGACGTGGTCCTCTTTCTCTTGCGATTGCTCTGGTACAGGATACAGTGGAGCTACATGCCATAACTGTAGGTCTGCGCAATGGATTCCTACATTTCAAACACACATACACTAAGCATTATTTCATTTTAGCACCTAAACCTTTACATTGGTTAATCATCATTTATTCACAAAGCACAAATCAAACAGTGGTTGTGCTGAACAACATAAAAAGTAGCATAAAACAAAAAACACACTGCATAAATACAGTGACAAAATTTGGTAACCACAAAATTCATTGCACTAACATGCATTCATTCATTTATGAACTGTTAAACTGTTATCAGCAATTAAGAGTAATTAAGTCTTAGTAAATATATTTCATATATAAATTAATATAATGTTTAATTATGAATCAATTACTTACTGTAGAAATATCTTGTTTGTTAATTACTACACTGGGTCAAAACAATATGTTTCAGCTTCTAGTCATCTTTTTTATTAATTATTATTTAAAATTATTTTTTTTGTTATTGTTTTGCTTATTGAGGCAAATCACCATTAAACAATCATCAAGTCATGTATGTATGTATGTATGTATGTATGTATGTATGTATGTATGTATGTATGTATAGTATAGTATAGTATAGTATAGTATAGTATAGTATAGTATAGT
>CAIGQZ010032266.1:4003273-4023399 GCA_903798205.1 Danio tinwini | reverse complement strand
TGTGTGTGTGTGTGTGTGTGTGTGTGTGTGTGTGCGCGTGTATGTGAATAAGCAGCAAATATTTAATTTATTTAATTCAAATTTATTCAATTTATTGAGGCAAAAGTTATAATTAATTGTTTATTAATAGTGGGAATTAACCTTAAAATAAAGGGGGGCCCCATTTTTTTATGAACAGATGCAACCTTCAAATGCTGATTTTTAAATAGAACCGATTCGCCAGCAGTCATTATGCATTAATGAATACTTCTTACTGCATCATCTTTGTTTCAGACATGATGAAACTGGCATGTAATGTGTAACATGAATTCATGGATGACTTTGTGATGTTTACAAATTAGCATAATGTACTGTAAAAATAATGTAGCCATATGTTAGTGGGCAAGCTTTGCCAGTCTTTGAATAACTGTGCTCTATCAAAGGCTCAGTGATGCTGGACTGGAGGGCTTTGATGTTGTCTGTATGAGCACTGAAGGCACAGAAGTCTTGGAGGCGTATGTGTTGAGTGGGATTGAACATCTTGATGTACAGAATCTAAAACAAAGCTACTTTTTACATAAGCATATTTCAGTTCACAAGCACAACCCTTTCATTAGGGCAGAACAACAAATCCATATTGACTTTATTGGCTTTTCTTAACCTTGCTATGTTTCAATTCAATTTTCCTGTGTGGGTGGAATGTTCAAGCATCTTGCTGATGAAAGTTATGACATTCTGGCACATGTATATTTCTTATATGATTTTCTCCAGAAATATAGTATTATGTAATCTTTGTCAGATAACAGGAAGGGAAAATGTATACATGTGTATTCAGGAAGACATCAAAAAGTCAGATGTGCGTATAAAGCAGTCTTCCTTTGGTTGATCTGATGAGCTGTGCTGATCAAAGGCTCTGAGGATGAGATGTTCTGTTCTCTTCAGCCTGTCTCTAATAGAGCCTGTCATTGTGATGATGTACATTGTTAAAATACAGACAGAGGCGAAAATAAAATTATTAACGCAGAAGTACTTGTCCTTGTTCCAGCTGGATAGTCACGGATTTATTATGAAATTGGAAACATAATAAATGGAATATAGACTCACTGGTCAAAAAAAAAAACATCTGTATCATAAACTGCAATAGTCTGTCTACTTACAGTGTTCATATAATTCACTTATGATAAATAATATCAAAGAAAAAAGGGTTGCACACGGTTGTCTTGTTAAATCTATACAGCCTTCAGACAACAATTTATCAAGCCTTCCGAGTTTTCCATGACATATTTATTTTGTTTATTATGTTACTTTTTAAGTTGTTTGCTAAATTTGTAAAATGCCCCGATATGAAGATTTTGGTTGGTATGAATAGCTCTTTATATTTGTAAGATGAAAACCAAAACACAGGCTGTTAAATAAAGAAATTTAAATATTTTTTTCTGAGCCTGACAACAAAAACAAATGACAAGCTAATACAATGGAAACTGATTTTATTTTGAAATGTAAGTGCAGAGAACAGGCACTGCAAGATTTTGTTTCGGAAATAACTGACAAATTGCAATTCTGAGGTAAAAAAAAAAACAACTACTAATCTTTCCTTTAGGGAAAACACTTCTAAAACTTACATCTGCTGTGTGTGACATGTTACGTCATGTAATTACCACTATTCAAAACCCTTGTGTCCAGCAGCATGCATCCTGGGTGTTTTCAACCAGTAGAAGTAATCCATAATTTATCAGATTTAGCAGGCTAAATTTAATTCTTTCAGTCTGAAAAAAATAAATATTTTAAATAATCTTTTAGTGCTTTATACCGAAACAGCAACTATATTGTGCATTTCTGCTAAGCCACTCCATAACTTATAGAATCTATTTATATTATAAATGCATGACTTTTAAAGATCCTGTTCAAAGTTTAAACAAAATGTCAAGTGTACTCAGAAAATCAAGTGTACTCGGATTAGATTTATAGCCAACGACAAAGTCCATCTGGTCTTTTGTGTCCACAGAGGTGTCCATGTCCTTTGAAAGAGGAGCATCTGTCACCTACATTTTTCAGGAGCCGTTCTCTGTGATCCAGAACCGGTCAGTCACAGTTCTGTCAGTCCCTTCACAATACAGCAAATCCAGAGACAACATGGCACTGAGTTTCCAGACTACTCAGAGTCCCGCCATGCTCCTCACTGTCAACACTCTCAGCCAGCAGTATGTGGCCGTCATCCTCGCACGAAATGGTGAGATGGCTATATCATTCTCAATCCTTGGTGTCATTTATGTATGAAAGGTTTATATGTCTGCAAAAAGGGATATTGCAGTGCTAAATGAATTACCTACACCTCTGTTATCTGGATTACTGTACTGCAAGATTAAATTAAATGAAACATAAAAAGTTATGGTACTTTGTGTTCTACTATAATTAGATGAATTACGCAGGACAATTGATTAATCATGCTCATTTCGCTTTAAACTGTCAATTTTACAGCCTTATAAATCACTGGAAGGTGTATGAATTGTAAAAAATCACCGTTAAGTAAAACATTAACGGCCAAACTGGGTTGTCACATAACCACCATTAAGAATTACATTCTGTTTTTCAGGCTCACAGTAAAGCATTTACAGGATACTTCACTCAAAAATTAAAGTTTATGTATAAATTCATTTCTATGTGATTTTAAACCAATATGATGCTCTTTGTTTGTGAGGCAACATGTTTCAAGCAGCTTTTTTTCAAACAGAAAAATGAAATAGTGACTAAAAGCTGTCAAGCTAAAAATACAAAAACAGGCTCACTTGAAATTTGTGTATTTTTGCAAAATGTAAAATGCATTGCTCCTGGTACATTCCGTTTGCATGTTTCAGATGACAAATTCATTAGAGTGCACATTCTACATTTTCACGAATCTGAAATGTTTTACTTGGGTTATGTTTTGTTATAATTTTCAGATACATGTCCTTTCCCAACAAGCATTTTTTGTTTATAAAAGATGTCTAATAGATGTCTAATAGACGTCTAAACATCGTCATCTTGGCTAAAACTAGGCTAAAGTTGGGCTGTCAGTGAAAATCTAATAGACATCTAAGAATAGACCATAACTAGATTAGTCATCAAACAAACAGAAATGAATGACTACACATATAACGTCTGTCTAATCTGTCTGTTTGATAACTATAGTTTTGGGCTTTTCTTAGATGTCTATAAAATTTTCACTGACAGCCTTGCTTTCGCCAAGCTGTCTACGTGTAGATGTCTATTAGATGTCTATTGAACGCAAAATTGTTTGCTGGATTTCTGTCCTTTTTTTACATACATGTACTTTTATGTTTGTACAAATCACCTAGACAAGTGAACCACTGACCTGAACCTTTCTCTAAACCCAACCAATAGTGTTTTCAATAGCAAACATACACTGTGTGAGAAAATGCGGTGCGGCCACATAGTTTTACATCACATTTATCTTTATTTTTACGCTGAGCTTCATCAAACTTGTGCTCTAAATCACTAGTACAACACTGTACAGAGTGAGCTACCAAGCAAACCATGCCAGAGAAGTTTTTCAATGAAACATATGTGTAAGTACATATTTGCAGCCTCACAATCTTTCTAATGAGCCTGTGTTGAAAATTATATAAATGAGTTGCATTTGCCAGTGTTTGAACAGTTTGTACTGAAAAAAGAGACATATCAGTGACATATATATATATATATAAATGTCACTGATATGTCTCATTTTTTCAGTATATGTATATCGCCTCACAGCAAGAAGGTCACTGGTTCGAGCCCCTGCTGGGTCAGTTGACATTTCTGTGTGGAGTTTGCATGTTCTCCCCGTGTTCGTGTGGGTTTCCTCCGGGTGCTCCGGTTTCCCTCAAAAGTCCAAAAACATGTGGTATAGGTGAATTGGGGAAGCTAAATTGTCTGTAGTGAATGTGTGTGTGAATGGGTGTGTATGGATGTTTCCCAGTGATGGGTTGCAGCTTGAAGGGCATCCGCTACATAAAACATATGCTGGATAAGTTGGCGGTTTCTTCCGCCGCGGCGACCCCAGGTTAATAAAGGGACCAAGGAGAAAAGAAAATGATTAAATGAATATAGATAGATAGATAGATAGATAGATAGATAGATAGATAGATAGATAAATAGATAGATAGATAGATAGATTATTTTTTTTACATATGATCACCTTAAGTTAGGGTGTCAGACTCCTGTTCCTGGAGGGCCGCAGCCCTGCAACGTTTAGTTCTAACCCTGCTGCAATACACTTACCTGGAGGTTTAAATCAAGCCTGATGAACTCAGTTAGATTGGTCAGGTGTGTTTGATTAGGGTTAAAGCTAAACTGTGCAGAGTTTGACACCTGTGCCTTAAGTGTTAATTTTATGACTGAAAAATGTATCATTCTGACTGATTATGAGATCATGTGAATTTTTCTACTGGCATAAATGAGATGATGCTCTATGTTAAAAAATACAGATACAGAAAATGTTTAAGTTAAGCATTTGGACACCTTTTTTATCTGTCACCATTCATTGTTATTGTAAAGAAAAGGGCAGGATGAACATGAAGCATGAAAGCTTGTGTTTCATGGAAAAAGTCAAAGGCAAAAGATCTATACTTTCAAGATCAGTCATGCCTTTACCCGGCTTACCAAAGAATGGATTTTTATTGTGCAGCACTCACTACTAGTAAATAGCACCACCCACATGCATGTTGTATTTAATCCAATCACCTATTGCTCTACAGAAATATTAACAGAAAGTGTTAAGTGCAGAAATCCTTAGCGCACAAAGAAAGTCAAGAGGTTTCCGAAATATTACTTGTAGCAACTTTGTGAAGGAATATCATCACAGACCTGCACCCTGACCTTTTATCTGCTCTATATGTGTGTAGGAGGGACACATAACGTCTATTGACACATTCGATACTCAGTAAAAAGGCTAGAGGCTGCCAGGGAATTAATATTTATAAATCTTTTAGAGCAGCTGCTTTGGTCTTGCATCGTCTATATATAAATACGTTGTCTCATAGACTTATGCAAGACTCTTCTCGGGAGCTGAAGTCCATCTGCTGAGCTCTGTATCAACATCACAGGATGACTCACAATTATATTGGAACATACATAATTCACCGTGACTGGAGTTACATGGTTTTAATTTTTGCTTGACTAATCCAAGTACCAAATGGATAATAAAATGGATTTTTACAATGATTTACAACACGCTCGCAGCAAAATCATTCATCCTTAGTTGGAGCTATAAGTAACTTTGCCAAATATGCTAATGCATTGATCTGTTTCTCTCAGGGAGTTTGCAAATCTGGTACCAGCTGCATAAGGAGAAGAGGCCGGATGTGTTCAGTCCCTTCCTGAGCAGCCTGGCAGACGGACGACTGCATAGAGTTCACATCCAGCGGGAGGGAAAAGACGTGTTTGTTCAGGTGTTGCATTTTACTGCATGGATGAAACATGCAAAAACATAAAAGATATTTCATAATTGCAGTGTGCTTAGTTGCTTTGTTTTTGGAAATGAGATAAATTAAAAACCTGTAATAAATTAAAAACCTAAAAAACTGCAATGTTAGTCTGACTACTAAGGGCCCTATCATACACCCGGCGCAATAAGGCGCAAGACGTGTTTGCCCCGACGTGTTGCTATTTTCAGAACAGCGCAACCTTAATTTTCTCCTTAATTTTGGTTTTGAAAAAAAATCTTTGCGCTTAACAAACGAAATTAATTATGTAGGGATGTATGTAATGCATTTCTTTAGTGGAATGCGTACAACACTGTTTCCTTATCCACGAAAGAGAGAAAGTGAAAGTAATGGCCAATTGAAAGAGGTTCTTTCTTTATCCTTGCGCTGTAGATGGTCTGTTTAACTATTTTCTTGCTAGTGAAGCATTCAGTTTTTCCACTTACAAAGTCTACCATGCAAATAACAAGTGCGCTATGGCGCAAAATCGTATTTGTCTGTCCTTAAAATAGCAAAAGTGGAGACTTTGTGCCTAGATCGTAAAAAAAAAGCCCTAAGTGTAAAAATTGGTAAATTACTAAAACTACAATAAATATAATTTTAAGAGGAGTAAATCTGTTGGTATTTTTCTGGCAAGTATATAGAGTAAACAACAGTCATGGGCATGGGGCATGGGAGTTTGCTAAATAAAAAAAGACCTTTTTACAATCATAAAAAAATGCAATGTAATTGTAAAAAATGAAGTGGTATTCAGTGCTTATTGTTTAAATATATTTATTTAAGCATAAGCCACTAAGACATTTCATGATAGAAAGTAATTTCTCATGTATCTTTCTTAGGTTGACCGTGAAAATAAGAAGTACACTCTTTCATTTGATGCCACGTTTAATTCTATGAAGTCACTGACCTTGGGAAAAGTCACAGGTAATAAATTTAATTCTACTTAAAAAGAAGCAAAGAAACCACTTGTTTCTTTAAAATGCCTACATAGGCAACTTATGCTATTGTGCACTTTCCTCTCCTGTGTCTCTTGGCTTTTCAGTGCCTGTCACGATGCTTGATGGTTTTGAAATGTCCTCTTTCTTGACATTATACACGAGTGATTCAACTATGAACAGCTCATTACAGCACTTTGAAGGCTTTTATCTTTTTTTTCAGTCACTCAAGGTGCCTGGCAGTCATAAAACACACATATTAATGGTGAACGAGCAGAACTGTGCTTGTGTCTGGAATATTCAGGCATTTGAAAACAGTGAGACTTCGTGTTATTGCCCATCTTTTATTGTATTCAAATGCTTTTCCCCAAACAGGAAGTGATTTAATGGATGATGAAGTAGCTCATGCTGGATCCAAAGGATTTGTCGGCTGCTTCTCTTCTGTCCAGTACAATCATGTGGCTCCACTGAAGGCAGCGTTATTAAACCGGGGAAGTTCTCTGGTCAGCATACGAGGACATTTACTGGAGTCAAACTGCGGTGCTTTGGCTGACCTTTCAACCTCTGTGTCCCGTTTAGGTAAGTTCAGGGTTTGGGAATGAAACATTGTTACCTTTGAATAACTTCAGCCATGGCAATACATTTACTGCAATTCAATGGAAGGATTATTTTTAATGTTGAATGTTTTCAGAAATATTACATCCATCACTTAAATCACAGTTTGAGAAAGCCTGGCCAATATGTGAACTCACCATGGTAATTGTGGTTACAGTGAGTCACAGGTCAGCTTTAATAAAGTAGTATTGACTTGTACATGTATTGCACTTACCTGCTGGGCTTTTTTGTGTGCTTCTAATAGCTCATGTGGTTCTACAGTTATTGTAGACATCAAAAGACTTGCTTTGTCTGGGTTTGTTTGTTAGGAGAAAAATAGATCTATTTTCTAAAGCACTTAAAGAACACTTTAAATAGTTGCTAGATGCAACGAACGTTGTCCAAGTATAGTCTCGTTAAAGTTAAAAGCTAATGTGTTTTCTGGGAACCACATACTGTATGTTTAAAGTGTTATTGCAATATGCTTCTTATTCTGTGTTAAAGTTTTAAAATCATATAGCAATTATTCATTTATAGTCAAACTAGTGGAAAAGTGGTCTATGAAAAATCAAGTAGATAGATCATTTAAAAACAACACATCAGCATTTTAAAATTAAATGTTTTCTTGTAATACTTTTTATTTTCTATGCAGATGAAATATCAAAGTGTCAGTTCTTCTTTATGTACAATGTAAAAAGTGATTAATTTACTGTATGTTACTTAAAAAAAGTGAGTAAACCCATTTTTAAACTCATTTTTTACATAGAATTGCCACGCAACCAAATCACAAATCTGAGATTAATGGATTGGGATAACTGTAAAATATGAATGTGAAATAACATAAAGAGAATAAGGCATAATAGTCAACTCTTGGCAAAAAAAAGGCAAAAATCTGCATGTTGCTCTTACTGTATATGTTGTGCTATCAGAGAAAGCACATCTCTCTGCAGCTGAATCTGTGCTGTATTTCTTGTGTGCCGCATGTGTCATGCTCCTGTAGATCATGGCGAGGAGGTGGGAAAAGATAACAAGCATCATGAAGACGCCAGTCAGCCTGATTCCGCTGTAATCGGAGGTTTGTTTTACCACCTAGGTCCGCTTCATTGTTTCATTTGTAACAGTCAGTGAAGTATGAAATGAGCTTTCACTATCACACGTATTGTTTATGTTCATCTTTTCTTTTTGCTCCCTTTATTTCAGAAATGGGTAATGACTTTGTTTTGGTAATTTGTTTTGTGCAGTAACTTATGGTAATAAAATCTTCATTGAAACTGTCACGAGGGATTGTTCACTGTTTGTTATTTGTTGGCAGCATAATTTTCCATTAAACGAGAAAGAGAATTTGTAGAACGAGATTATTTAAGAATGGCATGGAATAGCATATTTCTTGTCATTGTGGGTACAAATAATTTTATTCTGTTTTACAAGTCCTACGTCTTTTCTGTGATAATAGAGATTTAAGATTAACATCATGGGTACGGTCACATATTTGAAATGTTTCAGATCCTTTCTATTATTTATAATACAGTATCATTTAAATTTACAAATCATAAATATTTTCTGTGGTAATTTACACTATTCTGTCAATTAAGCATAGCAATGTTTCATTTTTCAATTCATTTTCCTTTGGCTTAGTCCTTGATTTATCAGGGGTCGCCAGAACGGAATGAACTGCCAACTATTCTGGCATATGTTTTACGTAGTGGATGCCCTTCCATCTGCAACCCAGCACTGTGGAAACTCATCTTTCATTTACACACACACATGCACGCACGCACGCACACACACACACACAAACACACACACATACATACCTGTGGGGGAATCCAGAGCTCAAGTAATTTTAGCTTAAATGTAACTTTGTAATCTATGTACAGTACCGGTCAAAAGTTTGGGGTCAGTAGGGTTTTTAAATGTTTTAATCTAAGCTTATCCTGATCATCAAAGCTCTCACTAGAAGTAGTTTATAATTTAAATTAATCATTTATTCCAGTGATTTTAATAAAGAATTTTCAGCTTCATTACTCACAGGTCTTCACAGTCACATGATCCTTCAAAAATCCCTCTAATATTAATTATTATTATTGATAGTATTAATATTAATATAATAGTAATAAAAGCAATAATGACTAGAAAAATTATTTCTTTTGAAAATACATACAATAAGAAAGCAGTTATTTAAATAATAAATATCTAACTTTTTTTTAGATTTAATAAATGCTGCCTTGATGAACAGAATAATTTTCTTAAAAAAAAAAAAAAAACATGAGAAAAAAAAACTGACCCCAAACTTTTGACTGGTAGTGTATATTGTGAAAACTGACATAATGTTTCCTATGTGCTTTAACTTGTATGAATATTGGATGATTCACAAAGGATGCAAAACTGTAACATTTATTATGTTACACTGTAACATCTATGCAAACTTGCACTCAACAGACAGCTTTGAACAGTTTTTTACCCAATATTTTTGATCTGAAAAAGTCTAATTTTTCTGCATTTGTTCCATTGCACTCAATTCAGCTTCATATACAGTAAATGCACAAATGTGTCTTGTGTGAATAGCCTCATTTGTACCATAATTTGCCCATAATCCTCCTGTCTGTTGTAATTGTCAGGTGTGGTGACGGCAGCAGTGTTCAGTACCATCTGCGTGTTGGCAGTGATGCTCCGCTTTCTTTACCAACATCGACAAGCTCAAAGAACTGCCTCACTGCAAGAAAAGGAGCACCAGCGTAGCCTTGAAGCTGCTTACAGGGCAGAGTTTCACCTTCACAAGTCCATGAGAGACAGCATGCAGGAGTACTACATCTGATGGACAGTCCGGCCCTGTAGCTTTCAGTTCAACTCTCCTTCAGCAAACGTTTCGTGTCCAGTACGGATGCTTAGTTGGAGATTTCCTCACTTTGGGAACAGTGGAAACGTCTGATCTGTGTAAGTAGTAGCTTGTAGTTTTCACAGTGCTTGCCCCAAGTGTTGGATTAATCAACTTTAGGTCATTAATGGGATGTGAGTGGTGTGTTAGGAGGTGTTGGTATTAACTCAGTAAATTGCCCTCTGGATAGAAGCCGAATTGGAGAGTGACGCTGTCATCTGTAGTGCATGAATGCAGATTTTCAAGTGTTAATCATACTGTTAACAAGACGAAACAAACACATATTGTAAGCCTGTGACAATTTTTTAGGTTGCCAAAAACATCTTGGAAGTGGCAACATTGTGAGAGGAAGGTGGCACACTGTTCTGAATAGTATAATACTTTAGGCTGAGGATAGTAGCTTGTCCAAGCCTGACTAATAGTTTTACATTATTCTGCTCATAGCATTGTTAGGAATGAAATGTGTCCATGCGTAAAAAAAAGAAATTGCAGGACAAACTGCCCGTAGCAAAATAATTTTGTTTTACAAATAATCTGCTAACAGAGACCAAATTTATTCAGTAATGTGACTTAATTCAGAAATCAAAACAATGTGCAGAAATATCGTAGAGTTAAATGTGTTATAATGTGAAATATCCGCCATATTGATATCGGAGAAATCCTACTGTAAGGGGTCAATAAGATTTTAAATTGTAATTAGCTTTAAGCTTATAAAAAATTTTGGTAGCATTTTTTACAATACTGATTCAGATACTTATCATAATAATTGCATAAACTGGGTAATAACTACAGTAGGTATGTACTATCCTGAAACCTACATCTATATCAGAACTAAACCTTAACCAATTTACTTTATTTTCTTTCTTTACATTAAATACACTACTGTAAAACATGCAACCCGATTTGTAGTTCAAGTAAATTACGCTTTTGTGAATGTGCTACTCATAATAACATTTAAATGTTTCTTGAGCAACAAATCAGCATATTAGAAAAAATTCTGTAGAATTAAGTGACATCAAAGGCTGGAGTGATGATGCTGAAATGTCAGCTTTTACATGTAATGTAATGTGTATTTATATAGCGCATTTATTGTGTATGGCCATACACCCAAAGCGCTTTACTATCATGAGGGTGGGGGGGGTCTCTCCACACCACCACCAGTGTGCAGCATCCACTTGGATGATACGACGGCAGCCACAGGACAATGGCGCCAGTGCGCTCACCACACACCAGCTATTGGTGGAGTGGAGAGACAGTGAAAGAGCCAATTCGGTGGATGGGGATGATTGGTAGGCCATGATCGTGAGGTCCGATTGAGGGTCTTTGCCCAGGACACCAGGTTTACACCCCTACTCTTTACGAAAAGTGCCATGGTATTTTTAATGACCACAGAGAGTCAAGACCTCGGTTTAACGTCTCATTCAAAAGATGGCACCCACTAGCAATGTGTTATCCCCTTCACTTTAACTGGGGCATTAGGACTCACACAGACCAGGGACTGCCTCTCTAACACCACTTCCAACAGCGAACCAGTTTTTCCATGTGGTCTCCCATCCAGGTACTGACCAGGCTCAGCCCTGCTTAGCTTCAGTGAGTAACCGGTCTTGGGCTACAGGGTGATATGGCTGTGGCTATATGATATACATATACATCACAGGACTAAATTACATTTGAAAAGATGTTAATACATATATCTAAATTTGTATTCATAAATGTTCTCTTTTTTATTGAATAACATCCTGGACCACAAAATTTGTCTTATGTTACATGGGCATGTTTTGGCAATAGTCAACAATGCATTGTATGGGTCAAAATAATAGGTCTTGTTTTTGCCAAAAATCAATAGAATATTAAGATCATGATCCATGATGACATTTTGTACATTTTCTACTGTTGATATATCACAACACTTTTTATTTGTAATGTGCACTGCTAAGCACCTCGATCCAACAACTTTAAAGGCAATTTTCTCAGTATTCAGAATTTTCAAATAGTTGCATCTCGGCTAAATATTGTCCAATTCAATTCATCAGCCATACATCAATTGAAAGCTTATATATTCAGTTTTCCGATTGTGTGTTTTTTTTAATGACTAGTTTTGTGGTCCAAGGTCACAGTTTGATCAGATTAATGTAGTCTTGGTGACTTCTTTTTGAAACACACACAAACACAAACACAAACAATAAAAATCTTATTGACCCTAAACTGTTGAACCATAATGTGAATCTGGATTGACTGAGTTCTTCGAGTTACATGGACACATTCCTCTGTTGTTGTTGTGAATTGATGATGAAAGTTTCCTAGTAATTAACCTCGTCACACACAATGACATTACACAACTTGTAACACACTAATAATCGAGCTCACGATCAAGTCCCATAGAGTTCAAATAATTGACTCCCATATTTCAGATTATTCATTCATGACTGGATTAATAAAACAATAATAGCAATTATTATTAATAATAATATATATTATTATTATCTGTTTCTGGAGATCCAGCATCAACATACAATGACAGAGAAATAGTAAAGTTTGACTGAAATTACATTGAACAGTTCTCTAGAAATCGGAGACCATTCTTTTGAAATCTGACCGTGGGTCGTCAGAAGAGATCAGATCACCTGGCAGATGATAATATCAGGTGTCTTATTCATTCCTGTCTGAAACGGTAAATATCACACAACCTCCAGCATCAGTTCACATGAGTCTAAATGACACGAATAACAGCAGACGTCCTTCAGTGATCTGGATAACTGAATCATCACAGACGATTCAGAGTAGGTCGTAACTGTAGCGGTTAGATATTTATTATTTGTTTGTAATACAAAAATCAGTATGAATAGAAAAGATTTGGTCACACTTATACATTTTAACTTCTTGTTAAAAATCAACCTCTTCCTTGAAAAAGTCTATGAAATGAACAAACAGGTGTTAACTGTTGTTTACTCCAGTACACAAGATAATATTCACACAGTAAGTGGCATCATATTGTTTTTTTTTATTATTTATATATTATTTCTTGTTTTATATTATTTATCCAGATGATGATACCTTGTTCCTGGTTAACACAAAGATAAGTGTATTATGTAGGACTGGACTGACAGATCTTTCTCTTTCTCTTTGGAAACTGAAGTGTCCTTTGATATATTTCTCTCTCAAACTATTTTGTACCTCTATTGATATCAATTATTTTAGGGGCTGTTTTGTATGAATGTAAATGTACAGCTATATTGTAAATACATGTTTAATAATAAAAAAGAGACTTTTTTCATCATTGGGTCTCATTTTTTTTGCAAGTCTTTATTACTAAACTGAAGATGACTTTTAAAGTTTGCATTTCTGCATAATTGGGGTATTAGTTGTAGCATTTAGGAAAAATAAGGCTATTTTTGACGATTAGCTAAAGAGCATTAAATGGGAAAGTTTATGTGAAAATGACTGTGAATTTGATCCTAGCAGACTAATACATCTTTTAAACCTCTGGTCTGTAATGCAGTTTAGTCTCATTTCACATCACAGTGCCTATCACAGTATAATCACTTTAATTGCTTTATTTATTCACTCTTCATTTGCTTCATTCACATGAAGAGAGATGATATGTTTTTCTCCTTTTCTCCACAGAATATATTAAATAGTTTCGCAAAGAGGTTTGCCAGATTTGTCAGTGGTTCAGCTTCGATCCATGTACAAAATGAATAGGTCTGAATGTGCGTGTAGACCTTTAAAGTCATTGTAATTTCCATTAACATATTACATGCAGATGACAGTCAAAACATGCAGCATCGTAACCAATGCAAATAAGGTTTGCATAATTTTGTCATGGTTAATTGAACAATTTAGTACAGGAGTCCAGCTGCATCATGCATATGCAAAGAAAAGCATTGTCTTTAGGTTTTTGTATGTAAATCTTTTCATTTTTGGGGAGGAGGAGTCAGGGTTGTGTCCCCCAAGCAAAAATGTAACATTTTTTTAATCCAACAAACTCTCATTAGAGTTTAGTAGAATGTCTGCTTAATATCTGCTTTCAGTTTATTTTGATGAATTCAAAACCTTTCCATCAAAAGCAAGACACTTCACCTCCACTTTTCACAGACTGCTTTACACACTTTGGGTTTTGGGTAAGTGTGACGATAAACATCATGATTCCTATTTGACCCAACTAAATCAAATGTGCTTTCATCACTACAGTGAACTTTGGAGCTGATCTCTGTTCACACATGCTCCTCACTCACTCAGCAAAGCTAAGTTAGACCTTTTGATTCTTTCTGCTGATGAGAGGTTTGGTCATACTCATACTTCATGTTGATTGACTGAACTGAACAGATGAGCAGTTTGAGTGTTGATCTGTTGAGATTGTCTGCGTTATCCTGTCCTATTGTCTTTTATGGACATCCATTTTGTTTTGTGAGACCTTAATGAGTTAGTGGCATTTGTAAAGATGCAATGTTCTAGAAATCACAGATTTGGAACAACCAATTTCTTTTCCTATGGAGGCTCGTCCCTTTGACCTTCATCTGCAAAACCTGCTGTCTGAGGGATTCAATCACTTAAGAGTGGCTTACCGTCTTGCAAGTTTGTCAGATAATTAAGGAATTCACCACTGGTGCCAGAACAATGCCAATAACTGGGAGGAATTTGGGAGTAAAAAAAATGTTGCACCCCAATTCACATACTATAATTTGTCCTAAATAATATTTAGAAAATAGAATTAGTAATTCATTCATTTTCTTTTCGGCTTAGTCCCTTTATTAATCTGGGGTCGCCACAGCGGAATGAACCACCAACATATCCAGGTGTTTTACACAGCGGATGCCCGTCCAGCTGCAACTCATCACTGGGAAACATCCATACTCACTCATTAACACACATACACTAGGGACAATTTGACTTACCCAATTCACCTATATCCCATGTCTTTGGACTGTGGGGAAAACTGGAGCACCCGGAGGAGACCGGGTCACAGGGAGAACATGCAGACTCCAACTGACCCAGCCAAAGCCAAAAAATAATTTAGCAGAAAAAAACCTTTAGGAAGGTTGTTCTGTAATTTTGATTTCCACTCTATATTGAAATATTAATTTATTAATTTTACTTCGGCTTAGTCTCCATTTCAGAGGTTGCCACAGCGGAATGAACCGCCAACTATTTAACAGATGCCCTTCCAGCTGCAACACAGTACAGGGAAACACCCATATACACTCATTTACATCCACTCTACTCACTCATACCGACTCATACACTACGACCAAGTTTTGCAAACACCACATAGAAATACCAACAGGCCCAGCCAGGACTTAAACCAGCGACATTTTTGCTGTGAGGCGACAGTTTTAACCACTGAGCCACCGTGCTGCCCATATTGTAATATCATAATACATATTTCGAGAACTGATTAAATCCATTTTTATACATTTTTTTTTTGGAGATGTAATTTGTCACATTGGTGAATATGTTACCCCAGATGGTGGGTCACTTTTTAAAATTATTCAAGCAGTGCTTGAGAAATCAATATGGTTTTTAATGGTCATCAAATTGCAAAAGCTGTGCAATTAATTACACAGTATAATTACTGTAGCAATCTAAAACATTTTAAAGTACTGGGTTGCAGCTGGAAGGGCATCCGCTGCAAAAAACATATGCTGGATAAGTTGGCGGTTCATTTCCCTGTGGCAACCCCTGATGAATAAAGGGACTATGCCTAAGGAAAATGAATGAATAAATGAATGAATGAATGAATGAATGAATGATCTAAAAGAAACCACAGAGAGCAGCTCATGATAACTGTGTTTCTAGTGTCTCTGAAAGGCAGAGTTTGCAGTAAATGCATTTAATTTATATTGTGTATTTAAAAATGTAAGCATTGCAGAAGTTCCCCTGCAGTTCAAATAAACACTAACATTTGAATGCAATAACATTAAATTATCATAAATATGAATATAAACATAAACATTGAAATCAATTAGACGTGTAATAATTGAAGTATTCATATAATTTTGTTTGAGAGTTTTACACTGATTGCATAACACATGAGAAGAGCTTGTGGAGGCTTTAATCCATGAAAGAATGTGTGTGATTTGCTTATGGTTGCCCGTCAAGCCACATTTCATTCACCAACCTATTTTACTTTGGCCTTATATCATTTATTGGTGTTAATAAAAGCCTGGGTGTATCAGGAAGAGCAGGGCATTTGCAGCATTGCTGATGATCAGAGGTGAAGATGGAGCCATGGCTGTACGCTTTAATCTCCAGTCCCCTCTGCCTCACAGGCATGGTTTTCAACCTCCTCTTTTTTTTCTGCCTTATGCGGCCAGTTTCCGGAGTGACTCTACGTAATCCACTGCGCTTCTTGTTAATTGTTGTGCTAGTCAATTCTACATTTCAATATCTGGTCATAGCTGTGACCATTATTATGCTTCTTTTTGATTACATTTTCTGGCTGGAAACGGTTACCAGAGCTCTGATTTATCAATTTTTCTGCGGCAACTTCTTGTGCAATGCCTGGATCAGCATTTTCTACTACATATCTATTGTTCCTCAACATCATGCCATTTTTATCTGGATTAAGAGGAATATTAAAGTCATTTTATATGGTGGCTTCATTCTAAATCAGATAGTGCTTACGTTTTCAATATCTACGGGGGCAGTGACATATTTTTTTCTCGGGCCCGTCCCGGTTAATTTTACTGCACTTGAACTAAACTCAACAGCACTAGCACAAACCTTAGAGGCAGACATGTTTTTGTTTCATGTGGCAAATTTTTCATATTTGTTATATTGCACCTGTCCGTTGGTCACACTGATAATCTCTTGGGGCAAAACTTTTTTTTATCTGCGTGAACATATGAAAAAGATGGGACAGAGCGGCGAATCTTTTTCCCAGCCCCAGCAGAAGAGCCAGATGCGGGTCACAGTGACAGGTATGGTGCAGGCGGCCCTGTTCCTGCCCAGTAGCCTGTGGACAGTAGCAGCTGCTCTCCTCTACATTACAGGCCTCTTTGAAGAGGTGGATCCCAGCAGGTTTATCACAATGACTTTCTGCTCACTGTCCAGCTTGGGAAATCTGCTGTGTTTCGGATTCTCCCAGTCTGTGTTTCGACATGGGATTGTAAGTGTGATTAAAAAGCTAAAAGGTTGAACGCTTTGAGATGGGATTCTTCACGTTTATATTTCATTCTGTCTGGTTTGTTGTGAAGTATGTAGACTCTACGCTTGATTATTTATATGTTAGCTAAGTAAAAACAAAAGTGTGAAAATTATTATGTTTAGGAAAGACTAAAAAGGTTGTAACAGATTTTGTTCAAATATTTGTAATTTGGTTAGTATTTGTTGTCTATATTTACAAGATATAATATAATATCCCCATATTTGTCTGCTTTACATTAAAGTAGTTGTAGCCTACAAATGATCTGTAAACCAGTGTCAAAAGATCAAGATGTTGTTGTAACCTATGGTAGTATCTACTTTTTGCACTTTTTACATTTTATTAAATGACTGTTGCAGATTATTGACAGGTGAAGCAAAGCCAAAAATTGTAGGCAAATAGAGGCTGTGATTGTGGCTTGTCCCACACTTACTGTATGTCATGTGTTTACGTTGTCTAAACCCTGCTGTACTCTGATTGGTTAGGAGTGCCAGGAAAAGGCCAACACCCCTTTATTTGCATCTTCAAAATCTCTTTTATGCTACATTTACGGTGTATCAAATTCTGCACATGGATTCACTCTAACCATTTGATTTGAATGAAATCTATAGTTAAATCCTTGCCTGTCTCGTCAAAGAGAGGAGAATTTGCATTGACCATACCTGTTTCATGCCCCATTAACTGTGATGGGGGTGTGTTTCACTGAGCGGCTTGCGATATGTCAATCAGAGACACATATTCAACTATAGCTTTAAAGTAAGAGAGTTTGAACTTAAATAAAGCATTTTAAAGCTTTAAAGCACTGTATTTGTGTAAGAATCTTTATAATGTACTGTAGTATGACGAAAGGTGGAATTGTCTGTAAGGCATGTTAGCTGCATTGTTTTGTTGAGATATTGCAACTCATCTAGCATAAACATTTACATCATTATTTTACAAGGAAAAATTACAATGTTTTTCTTTTCCCTTTTATTAACAAACCCGTAATGTACATATATGACTTGCTCAACTGACACTTATAGAAAATATGTTAATTAATATATTTTCAGCATTGACATTGCTTGTACATGTCACTGCAGTTTAAAATTAAATTGAGTTCCTCCAAAGTAATAAACACGTTATTTAGTAATAATAATATTTTCTTTTTCTTAGAAACAGACATACATGACTGTAATGTTTTATTATGCTGGTTAATTCACATATTGTGGGGGTTCGAAAATCGATGGTTGGTAAAATAAAAGGTTTAAACTAACATTCTTCCCACATTGAACCTGGCCCTAAAGACCGATTTATACTTCTGCGTCAAGCGCACGCGTATGCTATGGCGCATCCTACGCGTGGACGCATAGCCCCTCGCCGTAACCGTCGGCGCCGTTGACGCGCACCTCTCAAAAAATGTAACGCGTACGCGTATCGCAAGCTCTGTGATTGGTCAGCTTGGTAGTGCTGATGAGTGTGGGCGGAGGTGAGAGCTGCGTGCCTGATGCAGTGAGTGTTTACAAGTGTGGAGTACCATGAAGGAGCTCCGGATAGTGACTGTTGTTTTGTGTTTACCTTATGATTAAAGTTGTTGCACGTCCGCCGGTTCCCGTCTTAAAATGAGCAAATTTGAGCCACTTGTACATTAAGGAAGTGTTCAGCAAAAACAGAACACCAGCGAAGAAACTCGACACAGAGAAACATAAACACCTACTGCCAGCTAGCATTTCGGAAGTGTATTGCAGAAAAAACAGAATCAGCGTGCAGAACTATAAATGCACAGCTACGCACAAGGCATACGCCGTGGGTTACAGCGATCACTTGACGCAGAAGTATAAACCAGGCTTAAGCCACGGCGTATGCCTGGCCCATAGCTGTGCATTTATACTTCTGCGCGAGATATGAGATATTTGGCATGCTAAATATCTGGATCTGTTGGCGATTCAAATCATGCCATATGAAATGTGTTCTGATTTAAAATAACATTGATCACCTACAGCCAATGAGGGAGCAGCATCCACTTGTACAGGTACCTGCAGGCCAGCGGGGAGGCTGGGGGAGAAGTTAAAAGTGCTCATTTTCAGTTTATTTGGACCCAAGAAATGAAGGAAAAACAAGTGTAAATTTGGCAGGAGCACTGTGTCTGTTTGACGTGTCATCTGATCAATATCACAAGCAGGTCGAAAAGCAACACAAGTTTCTAAAGCTAAAGCCTTCTGTTTACATTATGTAGTTAATAACGAAAAACATATTACGTGACCTCGCATTGTTTCCATGTCACTTCTCGCGTTTGTTAGGCTGTGAGACGTAATTTAGACAAAGTTGTCTGTGATTTTAAAGTCATGCAGTATAAACTCTCCTGTCATTGATTCATCCTACAGTGTAAACACAGCACCGACAGAACGCTAACCCAGATATTCATGCAGTGTGAAAACATCTGTGACACGACTACTTTGAAAATCATGCAGTCTGAACTCGGCGTAAGTCCTGAATACGTATACTTCTGTTATTTTCACAATATTGTGTTTTTATAGTTGCACTAATGTTTTTTACATTTTTGGTTTTAAGCCATGCTACATTTCCATTTTACTATATGAGCTTTTTGTTGAGCCAGACATAGTCAAAGGAGTATGTGTTAACATTAAAATCAATTAGTTTGTGAATAATTCCCTGGTAAAAAGAAACAGTGCAGAACTAAATCTTAGTAATTAATAGTGTGCCCTGTGATCAAATGCACATTATTAAGGCATAAATGTTGGTATTTAGGATATATTTTTAGGTCTGATATATAGGACCAAATATTTCAGCAGTTTCTATGCAATTTTGTAATAGTCATTGTGACTGTCATCATTTAACATAACATTTGAACCTGCCACTGGAGGAAGGAATGTAATAATCACACTTTATAGGTGAAATTTTTTAAAAGCTATCTGAAATGTTAGTTACACTTGAGTGAACACAATGTTTTCTGTTTTAATGGCTGACTGCTTCTGATTATTGCTTCATTTCCCATTTGCTAACATTACTTCATCATTTAATTTAGCAATTAAGAAGTGAAATGCATTTTAGAGGGGTGAACTCTCACTGCTTTCATATTATATTATATTATATTATTATATTATATTATATTATATTATATTATATTATATTATATTATA
>CAIGQZ010032266.1:3961347-4003263 GCA_903798205.1 Danio tinwini | reverse complement strand
TATTATATTATATTATATTATATTATATTATATTATATTATATTATATTATATTATATTATATTATATTATATTATATTATATTATATTATATTATATATTTCTGTATCAAACAAACCCATCCAGCTGATGGTAACAACTGACATTTATATAGTAAAAATAAATAGAAAGTCAAAGGATCCCAACATTTTTCTTATTTTGAGTAGAGTAGAAGAAAGAAACTTCAACGGGTTTGAAACAAACGGAAGGTAAATAAATGATGACAGAATAATAATTTCTGAGTGAACTCTCCCTTTAACAGAACCCATTTGTGTGATGCAGAAAATGAAAATGTTGCAAGTGGCCAATATTTCTCTCTGTCATTGAAGCTAATTATGCAGGGACGGCTAATGAAGATGTCTTCCTCTTATAAACCTCTGGTTATTTCATAAATACTCTGGCTTGAAGGACAATTTTGGCTTTTATCTCATTATCTGCCTTATCCCTTCCCAATGACAATCCAATAAAACTCTGTAATTGTTCCCTCTGGGTGCAGGCTAACACTCAGTAAATCATTTGAACTCCAAATATAACTTGGAGAACAGGAAATACTGTAGTCTTTAAGTCAGACTACATTACCGTGGCACAATTAAAGAAGTATAATGAGCTCTTATTTTGTTTTTTCTCGGTTATTGGCCGACCTCATAGTTTGAAATGAATATTTTTTAAACGTATACATACAGTTGAAGTCAGAATTATTAGCCCCCCTGTTTTTTTTTCCCCCCAATTTCTGTTTAATGAAGAGAAGATTTTTTTCAACACATTTCTGAACATATTAGTTATAATAAGTCATTTCTAATAACTGATTGATTTTATCTTTGCCATGATGACAGTAAATTATATTTTACAATATATTTTTCAAGACACTTCTATACAGCTTAAAGTGACATTTAAAGGCTTAACTTGGTTAATTAGGTTAACTAGGCAAATTAGGGTAGTTAGGCAAGTTACTGTATAATGATGTTTTTTTTCTGTAGAATATCGCAAAAATGTTTACCTTAAAATGGTTCTTAAAATAGTTTTAACTAATTTTATTCTAGTCGAAATAAAACAAATAAGACTTTTTCAGAAAGAAAAAACTGTGAAAATTTACTGTGAAAATTTCCTTGCTCTGTTAAACATCATTTGGGAAATATTTAAAAAAGGAAAAAAAATTCAAGTAATAATTCTGACTTCAACTTTATACAAAACTTTACACACACACACACACACACACACACACACACGTATATATGTATATACACGTATATATATATCAAATGCTTTTGAATTGTGAATAATTTTCCCCTAAAATTACGTTTTACACACTGTAAACAAGACTGTGCTGGTCCTTAATGGGCCCACTTAGAATTAGCATAAAGGCCTTCATCAGCAGGCTGCCGGCACAAGGCCATTAAAAGCTTTCTCTCATATTGTGATGTACATCTAAGTGTAATGGATTATCGTAAAAGAAAAGTTCTAACTATCTCTCAGATGCTGATTGGATTGTGAAATATGGGCATTACACCCAAAAATGAGGGCTGCTGAACTCACAAGCCTGCCATTTCAACTGGAAGATCCAGCTTTTGCCATTAGAACTCAAAAGAAATATACAGTATGAAACATGCAGAAAAACTGACACATAACAGGTGTAGTACAGCCAGGTGCAAGATCCAAAAAAAAAAAGATATATGGAAATAAATTATGAAAATACTTAAATTAATTGCTTAAACTATTCACTTAATTTGCAAAATGAAGAGTTTAGATGCAAAAAAACCCTCTAAATGCCATTTAATATTTTCTCCAACTCCTGTGTGTGGCCTCAGGCATCTGACTTTTAGTGAAGTTCTTTTCATTGCCTTTAAAGTGAAATAACTGAATATAAATATAGTAGACTGAGAAAAATGCTTATTTTAGGAGGACATTTTAAATGGCATTTAGAGGTTTTTTCTTCAAATACAGTAGCCTACAACATTTTGACTTGACCTGATTTGAATCTGTTGAACATGGTCTTGGAATAAATTGTTATAGTATATATTTGTATACTTTATATTGTGTGGTGCTACTGCTTGCACACAACATACATTCCTTCAATTAGCAGTGTAAACAAAAGCCCGGCTCACACTTTCTGAATGTCAGACTGCATGAACATGGCTCCCATGTCGCACTGTAAGGTCTCAGCTGTCAAAATGTCAGAATAAATGACAATGAAGATGCACCAAACAGAAGAAAACCTGGAGTTTGACGTCATCCATCCGACAATTTCACTATCAAAACACACTGGCAAAACATTGACCACTTCGCCCACATAAGCACCTGGCCCAAAGGAAACCCTCACTAGGCCCACAATGTGTCTGCACTATAATCTACAACAGTAAATAATTATGTTTCAGTATGAATACTTTTCAGTTTAGCCATTATACATCTGGATTTATTTATTTTCATAATAACATTCAGGCCTCTGACTTTATTTACAGCAAGGTCCAATTGAGTGTTACTGAGAATTAAAGATAAACACCTGCTGTTAACAAGCAGGATCACCAAAGAAACCCTAAATTGCTTATTAACAGAGGTGTTTAGTGTCAATTATAAAAAGTTAATTATAAAAATAACACTCAGTTAATCGCTTAATTATCTCATTACCTTCTTCAATGTGTCTTTGTTTTAAATCTGTTTTTATCATTAAAAAAAAACAACATTATTTGAGGGAGCAAACCGGATGAAAATGCAACGTTAACAAATGCAGCTTTAACCTTTTCACTGTAGATTCAATATTAATTCAATGAAGGTCTGGGCTTCAGCCTCAATAGCAGGTAACAATGTTTAAAATAGGTCTGATTTTCAGTTGTGTGAGAGGTTTGTGTTAAATGAATGTAACAAAATGTACTGTACTGGGAAATGTGTGTTCACAAACAACACAATAAACAAGAAAGCCAGTTTGTTGAAAGAATACAGTTCTTTGTGTCATACCCTAAAAACAGTCAAGGTATTAAAGCCCACCTGAGTATACACAATTTACAACAGCGATAATACACAGGCTTGCAAGGTAAGTCAGACATAGAAAACTCTTGAGTTGGCCATGCTGCTCTCTGTATTTTGTTTCCTGCTTCCTGTTAGAGTTCTGGTCTTCCTGCACATTGCATTCACTACTTTTTAAAATATATTTATTATCTGTATTTTAGTCCTCTGTAATTCTGTTGCACTGTAAAAGCTCTGTCACGAAAACAAATTCCTCGTATGTGTGAACATACCTGGCAATAAAAGCTCTTTCTGATTCTGATTCTGATTCTTACAGTCAATAAAATCTTAAGTGGATTAAAATGGACTGACAGCATGGTAAAACATGTCTCTGGCAGTCTTTAATACACACAAATCAGGGGAGGGACCATTTCAAATGTTCATCTTCAAATCAAAGGGGTGCCTGCCTATCAAGGGCCAGTGTGGATCTAGTGAGGGCTTCCTGTGTTCTAAGTGAGTGCTGCTCATTTAGGGTCAACACTAATGGGCCAACATTTTGCCATTGAACAAACCCACAAAGGCTCTATGCTCGCAGCATGCTCTGGGCATGAATAGGCTAGCCCACACCAGGCATTCACTGGATTGATTTGGGCTACTCATTCAGAGCCCACAGTCAGTCTGCAGCTGTAGGTACCTAGACTGCATTGGGCCTGTTTAGATTTGGTGTGGGCTGGTCGCACCTCACAGTGCCTGCAAAAAGCCAGCATGGGCCATGCAGGAGTATGTTTGCCGGTGTAGCTGATATAAAACAGCTCAAGAGCACATTTGGCTTTATCATGATCTGTCCTCTGAGAGCAGCGACGCAGTGCAGTCAAGCGTTTTACAATAAAACTGTCAGTGATCACAATGATTATACTCTTCTCTTTCCTGACCATTATCTTCATGTGATTTCACATGAGTCAGTGGCCACTAAGGATTCAACAACCACTGTGGGTAATTAACTTCAAATGTAGATGAAGGGGTGGTAAATATGGTTTGTCTGTAATCTGCTTTACTGTGATGAATTGGATTAAACTCAAGCCAGACCTGCAGCGTTTGGGTTTGATCGGTGAAAGTAGAGAGAGTATGAATATAAAGGTGTGATGAAACTGATCTTTCTCTCATATTGTGATGTGTCTAAGTGTAATGGATTATTGGAAAAGAAGGGTGCAAACTATCTATCAGATGATGATTGCATTGTGAAATATGGGCATTGCACCCAAAAATGAAAGCTGGTGAATTCAAAAGTCATTTCAACTAGATCCAGTTATTGGAACTCAAAAGAAACAGCCTTTACTATATAAACATGACACATAATAGGTGTTACAGCTGCAAAAATAGAAGTAGATTATTAAAATACTCCCATTGCTTAAACTGTTCACTTAATTGACACAATACTGTACAACATTTTGATTTTACCTGTTTTATTAAAACACTTTAATTAGTAATAATTAATGGCTTATTCAACAATGTGCACAGGTAGGGCTCAACCATTGCTAAGTACATGACATTTTTGTCCTTTTGTTGTTGACATTTCTTTTATAAATTAATGCTACTGACCACTCTTTAAGTCTTTCTACCACTTTTACAAATATATTTATACAAAATATAAAATAGTTAAATATAATATAATGTGTTGCCACCATTTTAATGATAGCCAAATTGTACATTTGCAGACATCAGCTGGACAAATACCTATTCGTAACTTAATTTGAGTTTGACAAAGCGATCCGTCAGTTAGGAAGGAGGCAGACTAACCATCAGCAAATAGGTAGAGCGACACCCTTGAACACCACCACCTTTGGACTATTGCATTATTTACTTCACAATACATCTTGAACCTTCGAAGTGATTGATAGACAACGTGTACATAATAAACTGAACTAAAATAAAGCGAAGCCACCCAAGGGGCAAGGTAACAAACTTTTTTGTGACACCATAGTGAAATAGTGTAGCATTAAACATAAAAGTACCTCATATATCAAGCTAGTTTTGACATCTTTGTCTTGCTTCCTTTGAAGCAGCAGAGAAAAAGTGTTTTTATTCCATTATGATAGTTAAATTCGCTGTTAGAAAAGAGACTTGCAAGATTTACTGTTTGGATGCATTAAAAATAAAGCATGCCGAGGACACCTACTGGCACAACCGTGCTACTACAACAACAATAACAAAAACTGAAAACTAATACATATTTTCATTACTTTATTTCATTTACTTTATCCTTTAAAACTTGAACGTGGGCTTATAAATCGGTGTAGTTTACTGGTTATGTTCTTGTCTGGTGCTACTGCTTGACCACAGTATCATTCAATTAGCAGTGTAACCTCAGGGAAGAAAAATCCAGACAGAAAATTGCCTGCAATAGATGAGTATAATTACCGATATGGTTGTTGTAAAAAGTCATTCATTTCACATTGACAAAAAATATGTTTAAAAAAGAGAAAGGGAGACTTTTAAAGCTGTTTTTAGCCGTTTTTAAAGCGTTTTATTCACAAACAACGATAAGTCAAATATTGTATATTGTCATTAATAATAAATTAAGTAATTTTCAAATAAAGAAAATATAAAAGTGAAAGTAAATTCAGACATCATCTGTTATATGCAGAGATGTTTTTTAAATAAACATGATCTATCACAGCTTTTTATATACATTTAATAAAAAATATATTTTTAGTAGTTGGAATATAATTTAAATTGAAATGACTTGAAATGAAATAACAGGTTTGTACCTAAATAGATGGTGATTGTGCTTTTGTAAGATCTCCTTAGACATAATAAAGGTCCTGGTAATTGAAGTTCTATTTCATTTTTCGTTTGAGGGCAAAAAAAGCAGTTTGAAAAGGCTGAATGAAGATATACTGTTTTAGAATGCAGAGTTTAAACAAATTAGAATTGATATGTGAGGAAGAGTCTTTATGCTGGTTAGTGTCAAAGAAACATTTTTTTTTTATTTACAACAGACAGAACTGTGAAGCCAATACTAATCAGTGTGATGAAAAAAATCCACAAAAATACCTGGTCAACTATGAATTTTTATATATCATGATCACTAAACTGCACATTTGTGTCCCAGGAATAGGATCTGCGGAATTCCAATGCTCGTTTCACCTATCACTCAGATATCCATTAATGTGTCGGATGCTGAAAGCTCAATAAATGTGAGCTTTCAGAAAATAAATATAGCCTCAAAACAAGCACCATGCATTAGGGGTTGTGCTTCAGACTGAATTCACCTATAAATTTGGGTGTGCAGTGATCAGAACATCCAGGGCTTAATAAAAGGATTGGTTAAGAGAGAGTCTGGCTGAAAATGGCTCAGTGTATGATGCATACGCTATTATTTGTTCCGCTACCTGGAGAGAAAAATTGAGGGGATAAATTGATTTCCCCCCATGTTAGAAAATCATTATTACCAAAGCTCGTGAATGAAGAAGTGACAGGCATTTTTTTCAACTAATAATAGAAGAAAATGAGAGTTGGATATGGATCAGATACCCAGTTATTTTATATATTCTCTATATGTAATTTAAACTACAATACTCTATAGAGTAGACCAGCTCCAAAAAATTGATGGCAGAATTATAAGAATACTTTTAGAAAAGAAACTTGTATCATTAAACTTTGATTTGCTCCATGTGGTGCAATTTCCAGCTGTCTTACTCACTCTAAAGTGATTCTGCAGTAGACAAATGTAAGAGCAACAAATCTTTCTTTGATTTTCTAGACTATAACAGTATAGCTCCATAAAAATGCTGTCTGCAGCTCTTGTAACAAGAACTTTAATAAACAACAAAAGATCAGGTGGACATTTCTGATTTCTTTGGTGAGAAACTGCCTGATTACACTGGACGAGTTTGACTTTCATTTAATGTGGTCAGTCACTGTTTATTTTTGTGTACACACGCTGTTTAGGAATACTTTTAAGGAATACTTTTATTTAAAGGGTTCCCATGATGTTTCTTTTACATTTTCACGATCTTGTAGTTTGTAATGTTGCTGTTTGACATCAACAAAGATCTTTCAAGTTATAAAACACAAGTCAAACTCAAAGGGAGCTTTTCTCTAAATCAGTTCTCTGCTTCAGAACTTCAAATGCTTTAGTTCTAGTTTTGATTTAATCTATTAAGAATAACTTGTAAACAGTGTGTATCTGTTGTAAACAATATGTGTAAAACAATTGTCGTCGTCCTTAGCATGTATTTTACAAATCACAAAGGTTTTGTTTTGCTTGTAAATATGTGTATTCAAAAGACTGCAAACCACAGCAGACATTATTTCATTGAAATCACTGAGGCTGGAAGGGCATCTGCAGCGTAAAACATAGGCTGGATAAGTTAGTGGTTCATTCCGCTGTGGCAAATCCTGATTAATAGAGGGACTAAGCCAAAAAGAAAATGAATGAATAAATGAATTGTATTTTATTAACATCTACCCCTACCTCAACCCTAAACCCAACCGTCACAGTAATGTAAAAGCAGATCTGGAGTCTTCTCTATTAGTATAGCTGAATAACCATGTGAATAGATGATAACAGCCTTCTGAGCCTACCATATCTATCAGCTCATAATCACTGATAATGCCCATTCGCCACATTCAGGCCTTTCTGTGGCTCAACACCAGCCATTTTGCAAAAGCAGATTTGAATTTAGGAACTGATCACAGACTGATCACTCCAGTGTGATTGTATGTGTCAAAGGGTTAATATTACCAAGCTTCCTCTGTTTTATTTACAGAAATGTCACAGGTTGTAGCTAAGATTTTGCTAAGTGTAAGATGTTGACTCAGTACATCCACCCACGGCACATCTCCAGACGCTCAGCTTTTTCTGGAGACAATCGCAAAGCTGTCTCTTACAATTATAAGACTTTTTGGAGAAACAATGGACACAGTTCTACTCTATGAACTACTCTCAAGATTACAGTAATATGAGACTGGGCAAAAGGAGTATGATTTTTTTTTTTCATTTTACTAGTGTTTGGGGGATGAGAATATTCACTAGAGATATCATTTTAACAAGCAGAGTTCTGCTGAAATTCACCTTGATTTATCAAGTCATGCTCAGTGGGAAATGGCCTTAAAAGTTTGAAATCATATACTTATTTTTTGTAAACTCCACCAAAAAGTAAATAGACTAAATATACGTAATTCATATCTGTATAAAGATATGATATACTTAAAAATATTATGTGAGCTTTATAAATATACACCTTACTTGTGAAAATACTAGAAAACCAATGGAAAAAAAGAGGAGCGCACTAAAAAAAATATATATATATATATATATATATATATATATATATATATATATATATATATATAGTACATACAGTTGAAGTCAGAATTATTAGCGCCCCTTTTATTTTTTTTCTTCTTTTTTTAATATTTCCCAAATGATGTTTAACAGAGCAAGGCAATTTTCACAACATGTCTGATAATAAAAGCAGTTCTTAATTTTTTAAGAACCATTTTAAGGTCAAAATTATTAGCCCCTTTGGGCTAGATTTTTTTTCGATAGTTTACAGAACAAACCATCGTTATACAATAACTGTCTAATTACCCTAACCTTCCTAGTTAATCTAATTAATCTAGTTAAGCCTTTAAATGTCACTTTAAGCTGTATAGAAGTGTCTTGATAAATATCCAATAAAATATTATTTACTGTCATCATGGCAAAGATAAAATTAACCAGTTATTAGTAGTCAGTTATTAAAACTATTATGTTTAGAAATGTGTTGAAAAAATCTTCTCTCCATTAAACAGAAATTGGGGGAAAAACAGGGGGGCTAATAATTCAGGAGGGCTAATAATTCTGACTTCAACTGTATATGTATATAATATGTATGGTATTATTAAATGAAACCTCCTGTATCAAGTGACAGGAATACTGTTTGAGGGGTTTTAATAGCTCTGCTCTCAGGAATTCGCATGAGGCACTCGTGCAAGCATGTGATGAGTCTGTGAGTGACAGTCAATCACTGTTTAATCAGTGATGCCCACCGAGTGTCAGGGTTTTAAAATGACCACCTCTTACCAGGATTTATCAAGCGTGACTCTCACACCGTAGCCCTAATGCCGCTCAGATCTCATGTAGAGAGATGTCCTCATTTGTCACTCAAGCAGAGAGTGGCAGTGGTGCCATGCAGAATCCAAATGAAGAGGCTCAGAGCACATTGAGTGCATTTAAAATACTCGTTATATATAATAAAAAATATTCTTTTAACAATAATAAAAGATTTTCTCTAATCCTTAATTCAGCTTTGTCATGTTTTTCTCTCAGTTTATGGTTATTATGTCCAACCGTTTCAAACAGACCATCTGGGAATCTCTAATGGGGGTTTTCCTACTATCTAGAGGTATGCTTATATGGAAATTTGCTGACCTGTATAATCACATAACACACCCCAAGCGAAGCACATCTCAGTGGTCAGCACTTATAGCCTTAAAGAGCTTTCTGTCAGCAAAAGGGGAGAGGAAAAAAAGGCAAACATACAAAGGTCAGGTTTTTCTTTCCCCTGAAAGCCTATACAGAATGCATGAAAAACCCTCTTGTGTGTCCAAGTGTTTTGATGAGAAGCATCTTAATAGCCATTATTGAAAATACTGAGAATATTTATTGAGGATATTGTACCTTTGGCTATAACAAATAGTCCCATATTGTGTTCTATGAGAAGACATTGCTCATATATTAATGACGTTTCAGTGTAGTCAGATATGAATATTGTTTTGAATTCCAGGAGGACATTGTTTCATGGTTAAAAAAATACAAAGTAAACAAAAAAGAAATCAAATGAAGATAGAAAGAAAGAGTCCTGTGGGTCTTTCTCTTTTTATATTTGTAAACATTTTAGTATATTTGCACAGCTTTTAATCATTTTGATTTTGTTTTTATTTCACACAATTATTTTGTGATTATTTTATGATGCTTTTTAATCTTAAAGCACTTTGATTTACCAGAAATGTGCTGTATGAATGAACTTGCCTTATCTTGCCTCATTCGCGCTGCAGAATAAGTATTATTTATTAGGCCTAGACAGAAATACATGCAGTGAGTTCATTACATGCCTGACGAATGAAAATAAATGCATAAGCAATGTTCCTACTTTCATGTTCTGGCAGCCCTTTTATATTTATCAGCATACAAAACAAACTTATTCTCAGCATAAGTGAACCAAACATTTCACAGCACATTCCTCTGGGTCCACAAGCAAAAGTATGCACTGAAACAGCTGCCCAACTAAAATCACCAGCCTCCCAAAACTTAAATCGCTCTCATAGCTTCATGGTGAGAGACCATTTATGGAGCATTTGGAGGTATTTCTGAAGTGAAAACCTACTCAGTCCCTTTTCAGACTCAAGAGCTTAAGTGTAAACACTGTCTGATTGAGACGGCGATCTGCAGATATCCCTGCAGTACCAGAGAAAGTAAACATGCTTTACAGTATGAAGTTGAAACAACATGAGAGTTGAAGTTCCAAAACTCAACAAAGAGAGAGACACTCTGAACAGCACAGAGTTCGGTTGTGGTTTAACTTCTGAGAGATAATGAAGGGAGAACGTTCACACAGGGATATTATAAGCCTTATTGATGTGCGCCTGCGTTTCACATCAGTGCAGCTAAAGGGAGTGAGAGAATTCATCCCTATGATGTGCTGCAGTTACAGATTTCAGAGCAGAACAGGGGAATTGTTTGTTTATATTTAGTCTATTTCAATGGGCTTAGTTGAGGACAAAGTTGTCGCTTGAATTCTTGGGGCTTGGAACGGTATTTTTTTTCTGGATGGGCTCTTAAACGCACACTTTTAATTCTTCATCACAGAGCCCAGGACAATGATACACGTGTAAACATCACAGCAGCAGGCTTTGATGTTGTTGTGACAAAATGACAGCTGCCCAATAGTGTTTCCATCTGTTGTTCAACTGAGTTCCCTTTAAGGTTGGGTAAATCTGCTGAAAGTGAAGAGTACAGGACAAAAAATTATTGCAGCACTGCATTAATAGCGGTGCATGTTGTTGTGAAGTTTCATTATAGTTTAATGTCTTCCCCATCTCTGTAATGAAAATGATCTATAGTTGTGTATGTCAAAAGCGGCCTTCCTCATGGCTTTATGTTTTATGTTAGACACCATGCAATAATAATACTAATTATCCTACAAAAATAAGAGGGAGTTATTGATCTTCAAAGTATTTATGGTCAGTTAAACCTTAAATAGCAAAAAGCAGCTGAACACATAGGTAACTGTATTGTAAATAAACAAGCCCCATTCACTTTCTTGCTTAGTATTCAGACATTATTAAACATTATGAAGGCAGATACTGAAATACTATAATATAAAAAATATTTATTTTTAAACAAGTCATATTACAGTATTAATGCATACCCATGTTCACATAGTAGACTTAAAGGGATAGGTCACCCAAAATGTACTCACCATTTACAGTCCATTTTATGGGTTTCTTTCGTCTGTTGAACACTAAAGAAGATACTTTGAATAAAGCTGAAAATCATTGACTTCCATAAAAACAAATACTATGTAATTCAATGGTTACAGGCTTACTTTGTGTTCAACATAAAAAAATAAACTCATACAAGTTTGTGACAAGTGAAGCATGTGTAAATGATGACAGAAAGAAATGCACAAGAACATACAGCATCACTACATCCCTCAACGATTTGTCTTAACCTTACAATTCTCAAACATTACATTGGGATTATTAAAGTCCCCATGTGGCCAGTAACAGGCCAGAATCCATTCAGGACTCCATTATAGTGATTAGGAATGCACTGATATGGGCACTCATTGGAGAATATGACCCAGAGAGAGAGTGACAACATGAAGCCTCAAACTAGCAAATAATTTTGAAGCTATACTTCTCACAGAATAGAAATAGAAAAGTATTACTTCTATTATTTCACTGCAAATATATTTTACTTCAACTATTTATAGATTATGTATCAGTGTTTATAAATTAATATCTTTATGAAACAACGGGAAGATAAAGTGATGACAAAAGAATGCATATTCTCTACATCTGAAATTAATTATACAATCATGTAGAATAATGACATGCACATCCCCACTGCATTCCAGCTGTTGAAAAAAGTGCTGCAGTTATTTTACATTGCAATCAACCAATTTTCAGAGTTATAATACATAATATGGCTAACCACTATCAAATTATATTCTCACAGCATTAGTATATAAACATATAACACTTAATACTTTCAAAATTGAGTGTAAATTATTGTGACCCTGTAGTCATTTTCTGTTAAATTAGTATGCCAATAAATTTAAATTTATTAATGTACAAGGTGTCTAACACACAATGTCCAATTATGTAATTGTGCGTGTTTTAGCCAAGAGACGCATTTAATTTTTGGGCTTCAGTTGCAGCACTGAGAGCATCTCATCTCACAGAGCATCAGAAGTAGTGAAATGGGGACTTTCTGACAGGAAGAAAAAGTACATATCAGCCAATTTCATGCACATTAGCAAGAGGAATGATTTTTACTAGCTCTGCAGTGGGAATTTTAAGCACCAGTCTGGAAAATGCATTAGTAAGCTTCACAATAAACCACACAATTTTCTGATATATCTGCGCATTAGCCGTTGTCAGGGCTCAGTTGCATTAGTTCTGACATACAGTTTGACCAAAAACTCTCTGAAGCCTTTTACTAAACCGAAAGTGATTTCAGTGGCTTTGTTAACATGCACCTTTTGTTTAGATCAAAATAAATCTTTCTGACTAATGAAAAGTTTTCACTTCAGTGTAAAGTGATTGGGTGGATGAGTGTTGATATATCACAAGCTTAAAACTGGATTAGAATATTTGGACATTGGCACACACAATACAGAAAACACAGTGTTTCTTTCTGTTACCACAAACTATTTTTCGATCATCACTTCTTTTCTTTTGTAAAAACTTATATTTATTTATTTGGGGAGATGGTGAGCCCATAAAGGTTTGTGTTGTGCTGCATATATTTATAAAACAGAAAATGTGTGTCTGTGAATGAGACTATAAAATAAGAATTGAAGGGATGTTGGTTCTGCTAGAAAGTAGAATTTTTTAATAATATGATTTTCACTTCACTCATTGTTCAAGTTTTTCATCCTAAATTTAGTTAAAATATGGACAAACTCAACAGCTGAGTTTTAATATCTCAGCGGTTGGGTTTATCTATACTTTTCTTAAACTTGGTTAAAACAACCCAGCTTTAGACAAAACAACAGTTTGTTCCATGTTGTCATATAAATGGATATGCCACTTCTCCATCATTGCAAATGTGCAATGCTTTTTGGTGCAATGCAAGTGCAGTTTTTGGTTTTCAGTAAAGTGTGTACATTTCTTTTGGATTGATTAAAACATTTCTACACCTACAATCCAGTCACAATTTATTTCAGAATAAAAACTGAATTTCAGCCAGATTGAAACCATCAGTTTGATTAATAACAGAATTTTTGGTCGCATGTAAAGGTAATCATTATCTTTGAGAATTGCATAGTTGTAAAATTTCAGATGACATCTGATGTGAGAAATCCAAAATAAAAAAATAAGATTGGATCAGCTCCCCAAATCAGTCCAATAGAGTCACTAAAAGGTCACTTTTAAGGGCGTAATTATTCAGATATATTTCTGGACAGATTCAATTTCTCTTGGATAATGTTCTTGCCAAAGGCAAAGACTGACATTGTCCAGGCAAAAAATGCATAAAATGGTAGAAAGAAATGGTTTTGAGTAACAGAAAAAAATGACATGCCCTGAGTTATATTCAAAAATGTCTCTTTATAGTTCTTTTTGACTATGCCTGATTGCAGAGGTTCTTTGATATTTTAGATGCTAAACACATACTGCGTCCATCTCTTATCGTTGCAGCTAGGAAATGTCTCTTGGGTGAGTTTTATGAATTGGTTAATGGATTTCAAAGAAACTGCAAAGTGCTGTAGACCTAATCAATACCACGTATAAGGTTGTTTCTCCAACAACATGCCTTTGGAGACACATTTACACGCAGTCCAATTAATTCCCAAAACAAAGTTCAGCTGAATAGTCAATATATCATACTGGATCTCACGTGTGGATGCTTGGTGCAGTGCAGTGATTCTGCTCTGCAACTCAAGAGGGAAATGACTTTGTCAGTGAAAGGAAACGGAGGTCAGAGTGTCACCCAGGAGTTAAACTGCTCCTGAGACCCTGTGCAGCACTAATGAAAGGTCTCACCCTCCCTTCATTCTGCAGAACAGCCTCAATATTATTGGTCCCTCTGAGTGAGCACAGAAAGGATTTTAACACATATTAGGGGCAGTCTAGTGTGCAAAACAATCAGAATCTTAGTCTGGGGAAAATGACTTGAAAAATAAAGAATAACTATGCATTTTTTCTGCACTGATAAGCCAAGACGTTTGAATCTATAAGACTTGGTAACAGCAACTGGGTGGTCTTTGGTCTCAACCAAAGAGAGCAGCTTGGCCCAATTTTTACACACTGTCGGGAGGAAATTTCCATTTAAATGATAACTGATCCCTACAGATAGAGGAGGGTTTCTCTGCAAGGTCACAGCTACTCAGCCATGGTGTGTCAAAGAGAACAAACACATGCTGTAATTGATTTGACTGCTTCCCGTGTGGCTAAACTCAAGCTCACAGGTCTGAAGATTTATAACCTAGTGTGGTTGTCACTCACTTGACTAATTATTACGGATAGTAAATGAAAACATTAGGACATGATGGACAGGAAGACACTTGTGGTGGGTCTAAATTTTTGCTGAGACTCAACACTGCCAACTAACAAGACTCTTCTGTAGAATTAATAAAAAGGTAATAGACAGCAGTAGTGGCTATGATAACAATAACTTCTCAAATATATATTGTAATTGTCCTTACATCAATTTGTGACATCAAGTAAGTCTTAGCAAGTGAATATCTGGTATCATTCATTCTTTTTCCTTCAGCTTAGTCAGCTTGGTCGCCACAGTAGAATAAACCGCCAGCTTGTTTGTTCAACCTCAAATAGTTTAAAAACACTTAGTTGGTCTGAGACATTTGTTTGCTCTTTTTTATTTTGTTGTTTGAGAAATAATTTATTATTATCATCATTATTATTATTATTATTATTATTATTATTATTATTATTATTATTATTATTATTATTATGCACATAGGAATACTGTTTTCAGGTCATCTACACTCTCAGAAATAAAGGTACACAAGCTGTCACTGGGGTGGTACTTTTTCAAAAGGTACAAATACCTAAAAGGTCCATATTAATGCCTCAAGGGTGCATATTAGTACATAAAGAGTACAAAAGTGTTCCTCTTAAATTTATTAGGTACTGATATATACTTTTGAGGTACAAATATGGACCCTTTAAGTACAAATGTGTACCTTTTGAAAAGGTACTACGCAAGTGACAGCTCACATACCTTTATTTCTGAGAGAGTACAAATTAACCATGGTCAGCAAGACCTTGTGAGAGTGTGTGTGTGTGTGTGTGTGTGTGTGTGTGTGTGTGTGCGTGTGCGTGTGCGTGTGCGTGTGCGTGTGCGTGCGTGCGTGCGTGCGTGCGTGTGTGTGTGTTTAAACTGGGTGTTGGAACTGAATGAAGTTATATATGCACAGAAACAATGAAAGGAACTACAGGTATAACAGTAAAGAACAGTGACAATGATGATAAAAACAGTATTGATAAGGCTGGAGGATGAAAAAAGAGGTAATAGTAGTAGTGTAGGACACACATTTATTAATTGTGAATCAAACACAAACTCTTGTGAACCATATGTTGAATATTTTGGTTATTGTCTAATGTAATCTGCATTAAACAAGCTTTTTATTTATTTCTACTGCATTGATTTACCAAGAGATTTGCTGATTATTCAAGATCAGTTGGAATAGATGATAGAAAAAATACAAAGAGGCTAATGAAAAATCTAATATGAACAGCAAAATGAAAAGCTGTTATGAACTAAATGTTTACATACAAATTAAACAAACGTGTTGTACTAAAATCACTGAAAACACACCAGAATATTTGAAAAAAAGAACATTTCTGATGCTCTGTTTGAGATAAGCACTAACAAATTTTTGCTTTTGAAAATCGCACCAAAAGGAATAAAAATAAACACTGAAATCAGGCAATAAAAAAGTATTTTGCAATCACAGTTTATAAAGCACATCCACTCAGTCAAACACATCTCAACTCAGCTTTGGATTGGGCAGATTTCTTTTTCATTCCTTTCAGCCAGAGTGTGGAGTGTGTGCTTAAAATCATGTCTTGGCTGTTGTTGTCCATCACTGAGCCAAAACAAACAAAAGAGATTAGCAGTCACCGGCCTTTAGCCATTTGACTCGCCGCTTATTTACATTCTCCTTTTGTCCCAATAGTTTAGCCCTCAAAGATGCTGAGGAATCTTTATGAGATGGAGAAAGTGAAAATAAATTAAATGAGTGTAGAGAAGGATTTAAGAAAATGAACTGAAAAAATGGACAAGAAGGTTAAAGGAAAGGCAGACAAAAGGCACGTGATGCAGAGATAATTAATTGGGGAATTGACTATATGCATTAATTCCTTCACAAGGCACAAAGGATAACAACCTACAAACACATTCAAAGCAAAAATACTGAAAGGTGAATGTGATGTGTTTTTAATCAGTTTGGCAAAAGAAAAAAAAAACTGTCAAAATATCACATTCTCTTCAGAAATAGTACAGAAGGGAATACACACAACACACATGAATTTGAATGTGACTTGAAATGACATTAACCAGCTGAAGAACCTCTTGGTTCTGTGATGAGGAACAAGTGCACCCCTCTATTGGGTGTATTATTACAACAAGCTTTTGCATTGTTACTGTTGCTGATGTTTTTTGTGACCTATATTGATCTTCCAGATTCTGTCAATGCTGGAAAGCAGAGAAGCTTATGATAAGTGTAGATGTAATCCTGTACTTAGATGTACCTCATTATAGTCTTGGGTTGATAACGCTAATAAATTCATTATCACATTAGTTGATTTGTTGATTAGTTGAAATCGCATTAGTTGGTTTCCAATACTCATGTCTGTCAATACCCTAAAATCTTATTTTGTTTCTCATCGTGCTACCTCTTTATGTTTTCAGCAATGCATGTCTATGATATGTTGTCTTCTATTTTGGTCATCGACTTTTCATTTTCCAAAATCAGTTTTAGTTCAATCCTTTACTTAAACTGTCAGGGTTTTAGTGATTATGGACAAGATGAGCTGAAAAATTACTCTAAAATAAACTTTTAGGTTTGTGGATGACAAACTTTAAATATATTCTTACATTCTGTATGCACTTTCATGGGTATTTTTATTTGATTGATTGATCGATCGGTCGGTCGGTCGGTTTGTTTGGTCGGTTGGTTGATTACTCACTGGTTAATCACTGAGTCACACAAAAACGAAAATTCTGACTCTAATGTAATTCCAAACCTGTAAAAACATCTCAACGCAAATTAAGATATTGTTGATTAAATCCGAGGGCTCTCTGGTCCTCTATAGGCCTTACTAAAACATTTGAAGTGCAGAAGGTACCAGAAACATTCTTAAAACAGCCCATGTGTCATCAGTGATTCACCATAATTTTATGAAACTAGAGGAATACATTGTGTGCTAGAAATGAACGTAAATGAAAAAGAAAACAACTTTATTCAACAGTTTCTTCTTCCCTTCAGCTTCAATTGAAGATGTCTCTCTATGAGAGCACTACATGTCACTCTGCTGACAGAAATCATTAACACAAAAAGACAATCGTATAATTTACTCTAAACATTAAATTCTACATTCAGGTCATTACTAAAAACAACATATTGTTAGTAATGTTAAAACATATTTCAAATAATGAACACCTTGTTGCAGATATAGAAGTGGCAACATAAATTCTCTACACAATTTCCCCAGCATTGATTTGTGTCTGTGTGACAGAATGCTTTCACTAGCAGCCAATCAGAGTCTGTCTAAATGCTCTTACCTTAGAAAATGAGGGATCTTGTTCTTGGTAATTACTGTAAACAACCATCTAAATGATGAGAATGACATTCACAGAAACACTACAAAGCTGTTATGACCTCAAAACACTGCTTCACTGATGTTGTAAACTTGCTGTGCAGAGAATTTCAGTGCTATGGTGTTTTTTGTTGTTTGTTTGTCTCTTTTCCTTTTCTTAACTTTTTTTTTGTGTGTTTTTTTATCATTGTTAGTTTAATTTTATGGTGTCATATTCATCTATATGGGGTGACACAGTGGCTCAGTGGTTAGCACTGTCGCCTCACAGCAAGAAGGTCACTGGTTCAAGTCCCAGCTGGGTCAGTTGGCATTTCTGTGTAGAGTTTGCAGGTTCTCCCGGTGTTTGAGTGGGTTTCCTTTACATGCGCTATAGGTGAATTGAATTGGTTGTAATGTATGTTGGGTTTTTCCCAGTGCTAGGTTGCAAATGAAAGGGCATCCGCTGCGTAAAACATATGATGGATAAGTTGGCGGTTCACACTGATGTATAAAGGGACTAAGCAAAAGGAAAATTAATGAATATTCATCTAATCAACTCTATCCAATGCATTTTTTTGGCATTTACTGTGCATTATATTTGCAGGAAGCAACACAGTATTTTGCAGACTTTTGCTACTGCCAAGCAAGTTTTTCCTTTGAGCCTGGGCTATAAATATGTCCTTTCAAGTTACACTAATAATAATGCAGATTTTGGAGTGAAAATATAGTGAGTAAACTATTTATTTATTTATTTTATTTGTTTGTTTGTTTGCTTTTTTGTGGTATAACTTTAAAGTGGCCAAACTTTCAGTCAACGCTGACCCTAAAATGATCCAGACGTCAGGGGCGGAGCTAGAATGTGTAAGAAAGGGGTGTAACTGCAGCGGTTTATCAGTGCAATGATGCAAAACTGTACATTTATAGTCAAACCATCCTTCTGCATTCTTAAACTAATGAAGAAAATGAGCACAGTTATAATAGCTAAATATGTGGGAGAGTGTTACTATTATGTGATCATATTGTATTGCAATATGGAGCAATTAAGTGTTAAAGTTTAATCAAAAGTAACTCACAGAATATTTGAAAATGAAATTATTTAAAAACAATATTTTGCTATGGTTATAAAATAACTGTATAAAATTAGAAGTATTATACCTATACTTAACTTATAATATTAATTGTACCCAGCTTAAATGTAAAACTGATACCTGAGAGAGAGGGAGAACAATTCAGATTTAATGATATGTTATAGAAGTTTTATTGTTTGTGCTTGAAATAAAGTTAATTTGGGTAGCCTACAAAATGCTGATTTTCTGGTCATAAAATATATATTTAAAAATTGATCAAATAAAGAGTGAATAAATAATGGCTGAATTTGTTTATTAAATATAATTAAAACAAACACTGCAGACATTGCACATTACACCCTACAATCTACAATAAAAGTAAATTAAGGTTGTTTAAGTGCCATGATTTGTCTGCATAATGATATTTTCTGTCAACAAAGTGACTAATGGCCCCGACTGGACCATCCCTGGCTCCACCACTATCATACATTTGCTTGCTGTAAGGTAAGCTTGTGTTAGGATGTTTAAGGTCTCTTAGTCAGACTAATTTATTCTGTGTTAGACTTTCTGTGCTAATGAAGGATATCATTAATTAAGAAGCCTTTAAACAGTTATGACACCCCACAAGAACTGCTGCATGTTGAAGACACATTCTCAGTTCATTGATGGAGTTCAGGCAAAGAATAGGACAACATCTGGTCCATCCAATCCAGAAATGAAAAACAGTTTGCACAGCATATGTGCTATCCAACAGTCATGAGTCCCCTCTCATTTTTTAGGAAGGAAAATGACAGCAATTAAAATCCCAGTCTCTTCTGACATAACCGAGTTGAATTCATATCACAATATCACAGTCAATTAAAATGGCACTTCTCAAGATGGGAATGTGACCAGAACAGGTATGCCATTAATTGTGCTATGAATATTTCAACTGGTCGAAGTATATTTGTAGACGGTTATACATTTAATTCAATAATATTTGATTAGACATACTGCTTGGCATGTTGCGGTTTGATGAATAATTAAAGCCCTTATTATGTATTGTCACACCGTGCTTAACGAGCCGAAATAATCCCATTTAAAATTAATTTCTTCATTCAAAGTACATTAAAGTTTGAGTCAGATGTCAAAGTCATCATTAAAAATCAAGACGCCTTAAATAAAAATTGCACATCAAATCGCTGATGAAAGCTTTAAATATAAAAAGTTAGCATTGTGGAAGTGTTGATCAAAGCAGGTGAAATGTGATGCACATCCACACTTGAAAGGTTCTTCATAGTGAAAAAAATGTTGTTTGAAATGTTTTTCTCATTACCAAAAAATGTCTCTTTAGAAGTGAAATGTTATTTTGGTAAGTGTTTTACCAGTGACAGATCATGTTTAAGGGCTTTTAATGTCCTCAAGATTTCCATTTGCAATTGACATCACAGCTCGACATAGTTGCTACTCTGGTGTTGTTTTATTTTCAGATTTTCAGATATAAGTAGTAGCAGACAATACAAAAATTGCAGACAAAAAAATATTGCTGCACATCACAGCTTTTTAAAATATTTACCTATTACAGTATGCAGCCAATGGAGGTCAAAGCTTATATATGTGCAGGATAACACACTTGAATTAACACTGGAAGTTCTGCATGCAGATCTAAGGACAGATGGTTATGCTACAGTAACTTTTAAATTGTAGCTTATTTTTGTGGGTGTGAGATTGCAGTTGGCCAGTGTGAAGATGAGCAGGTGTGATTGGATGCATTCTTGAAGTTTCTCTAGTTAGAGATAATGGAGAGCCAAATCAGTCAAAATTGATTAAATTGGATGATTTTTTTTTTTTGTTCAGCAAACTACCAACTATCAATTGTAAATGTAAAATAAACATTTATGTTTTGATGATAAAATCGCAATTGGACAAAATAACAAAAATATCTTTAGATCTTTATAATCTTATTCAGACATCATAATACCAATGTTTCACTTTCAGAAGACTTAAAGAAAGCAACATTTGGTGCAATTAACCCACATTAATTTCATCATTCCTTTTATTTATTTTTAAGTAATATATTACAATATAATGCCACTAATATTGTTATTTTTGCCTAGATTTTTTTAAACAACTTAAAATAAGCTTTTTAAAAATGTACATTTAGGATAGGTTTAAAATGTACTGTACAGTTAAATGTATTTACAGTGGAAGTCAGAATTATTAGCCCCCTCTATATGTTTTCCCTAATTTCTGTTTAACGGAGAGAAGATTTTTTTTAACACATTTCTAAACATAATATTTTTAATAGGGGCGACGCAGTGGCACAGTAGGTAGTGCTGTCGCCTCACAGCAAGAAGGTCGCTGGTTCGAGCCCCGGCTAGGTCAGTTGGCATTTCTGTGTGGAGTTTGCATGTTCTCCTTGTGTTCACGTGGGTTTCCTCTGAGTGCTCCGGTTTCCCCCACAGTCCAAAGACATTCAGTACATTGAGTACATTCAGTACATTGGGTAGGCTAAATTGTCCGTAGTGTATGAGTGTGAATGATTGTGTATGGATGTTTCCCAGTGATTTGTTGCAGCTTGAAGGGCATACACTGCGTAAAATATGTGCTGGATAAGTTGGCAGTTCATTCAGCTGTATGAAGTAGACTAAGCCTAAAAAAGAGAATGAATGAATGAATGAATATTTTTAATAACTTATTTCTAATAACTGATTTCTTTTATCTTTGCCATGATGACAGTACATAATATTTTTTTCTAGATATTTTTCAAGATGGGCAGCACGGTGGCGCAGTGGGTAGCACAATCACCTGACAGCAAGATGGTCGCTGGTTCGAGCCCCGGCTGGATCAGTTGGCATTTCTGTGTGGAGTTTGCATGTTCTCCCCATGCTCCGGTTTCCCCCACAAGTCCAAAGACATGTGCTGTAGGTAAATTGAATAAGCTAAATTATCTGTAGTGTATGTGTGGGAATAAGTGTGTGGATGTTTTCCAGTGATGGGTTGCAGCTGGAAGGACATCCGCTGCGTAAAACATGTACTGGATAAGTTGGCGGCTTTTATAAAAACTGCTTTTATTCTAGCTTCAATAAAACAAATAAGACTTTCTCCTGAAGAAAAAATATAGGAAATACTGTGAAAAATTCCTTGCTCTGAACATCAATTGGGAAATGTTTTGAGAAAGAAAAAAAATCACAATCACAGGAGGAAAATAATAATAGAATATGAATAAACCCATTTCTAAAATAAAAAGGCTTCTGGAAAAAATCCATTAACATTTGTAATTTAATCTCTAAAAAGCACTGTATAATTATTAATTAATCACACTTTCTACTCATTCTTATAGCCCCATTTAAAAAAACTTAACAGCAAAAACATATAAATCATAATAACAAGTGTTTTGTAAATAACAGAAAAATGATGCAAGATTTGATAATACACTTGGAACCCTTGCATAACTGTGGCTGCCTGTCTCTGCCTTTCCTCCTCTCAGCCAAACCGTCTTCCTCCTTCCCTGTGCTCTGTCTGACAACAGCTGTGTGTTATTCCAGAGGAGGAGTCTGTTCAGTTGTGCCTTATTCAGGAGAAGGAGGAGTCCGTTTAGCTATTGGTGAAGCATAAGAAACCATTAGTAAAGCATATGTTAAGGGTGGAGAGGACTGAAAGGGGATGTTCACGTGCTGTACATTTAAACTGAACGGACCTAAAAACAGCCCTCTGTTATGATTTCTCAAATTATTTCTATCCAGTTAGAAAGTGAAAGAACAACAGAGTAGTGGACACATTTTTGTTCCTAGAAAAAGGGCAGGAGAACAGTGTGCAGGCTGTGGGAGAACTTGTTGAGGAAAAGTTGGTGAGTTAGATTTCAGTTTTGTGTTACAAGTAAAACATGCTGTCGGAAAACTAACATATACTTTGCAGATTAAATTGTAAAATGTTGTAGGTACGTGAATTAGGGACTTTTTAGCACCAGTATTAACAAGTTCTGCTCTTCAGCTGTCCAATGCTAGAGTATATCTTTTTTTCTGCCCAGTTTGAACTTTTTTTTTATGCCTAAAACTATAGCTTTCACTGTATCTAAAACAGTTTCTGGTTCTCGACAGGGCTGTGAGTAAAATAGAGGTGTTGAGTGACAGAGATGAAACAAGCAAGGTCTGCAAATAACCTCCCAACAGTTGTGAGTGACATCTGTCACTGCTAATTTAAGAAGTGCACATACATATATCTACATATACATATATCACTAGTTCAATAACAGTTGGCACTTTCACAATAAACTCTGGATGGTATCTGATTGATATAGACTTCACAAAAATAAAATCATTTACTCTGTTATTCTAAACCTGTATGACTTTGCTTTATAAATAGAACAACTAAGTTGGACCCCATTTATGTTCTTTGAATTGGCAAAATGTTTATGAAAATATATACTGTTTTATATAACAGAGTAAATGCAAGTCCTACAGTTTTGGAATGACAGAGTGAGTGAACGACAAACTATTATTCCACTAACCCGTTATTGTAGTATGATACAGTCATTTTGAATTATACAACAATTAAGACAATTACATTCGGTATGTTAGATTCAATTGAGGTGCTTCGAAATTTTCTTCTTCCCACGTATTCTGGAAACTTGTGGCTGTATTTTATCTTAGAGTTTATATCAGTTTTGAAAAGACATTAACATGTCTCTATTTAAATTTGTCTTGGATTTGAATTTGTATTTTCTTTTTAATTTTCATTTAGAATCTGTCTCTGTATTTCATCAAAGCAGTAAAAAAAATTGGTATGACCTTTATACAGTTAGATTAAAGTTTCTTTCCTGTAAGTGTAAATATTACAATAAAAGCAAGTGTACACAAAAGTTATAGTGGAGTAAAGCTGGCATTAACACTGCAGCCTTTTGAAAATTGTGAACTAAAACAAAAAGGTGCTAAAAGTTTAAAACGTGCCTCATCACCAATTAGTGAATTGTGACGAGGGAAGAAAATAACAGTGATATTAAATTCATGAGTGAAAGTGAAAACCATCATCACTGTTTGCCATCATCATTTATGTATGAGAGCTCCTCCCTCCTTTAGTCAAGGACAAAAACATTTTTATAAATGTATAAAAGTGTTGAGCATGTCAACATTTTTCACAGAAACAATGTTTGTAAACGTGCTGGTGACTTGACTTTTTTTTTAGATGTCAACAACAATCAAAGTAGTCCATACATACAATTAAAACAAAACAAAATAGTTTAGAAATTAATTCATATATATATATATATATATATATATATATACATATATATATATATATACATATATATATATATATAATAAAATGAAATAACACAGTAAAAAAATCAAACGCAGAAGAAATGTAGGTATAAAAGGTTGGAAAGATGCAGCTGAAATCTCTCAGTTGTTAGAAAGCAGTGTAAATGAGTATTAGCTGCTTTAGTCCTAACACCTCCATTACCAGATGATGAAGATGAGACTAGGGTGGACATTTCAGCAAGACAATGATCAAAAAACACAGCCAAGAATACTCTCAGCTGGTTTCAGAGAAAGAAAATAAAGCTGCTAAAATAGTCCAGCCACATAAGAAGTTGTCATTTCCAAAAAAGACATTTATTAAGTGTTAAATACATTTCAACAGTTTCATGCCTTCTCCTTGTGTCATTCCATTTTTACTACAAATGACACATGTTTTGTTTGTTTGGATTGTTTGGGTTTTTACCAAGATTTGAGTAGAGTTCATATCAACAGCTCCTTTAGAAATATAATTACCAGGAAAATAATATCCTTATTTAGATTTTTCCCTCTGTATATAGCCTTTACAATGCTGCAAATATTACAAACTAAAATCACAAGAATGCCAGTGTATGAAACATTTGATATATATACACTGCAGAAACATGTTCATTGCTGGATTACAGGAAGGAAGCACAGGGTGTGGACAGTGAGTGAAGGAAATACTGTAAGTGTTTTCTTAGTTTCTCTATGGTGATAAGGCCCAGGGTCAGTAAAGGCCTCTTCCCTTGTTTATTATCTGCCAGAAAGTTCAACAAAGGCTAGATAAGAGCCATGGCATTTAATTGAATGTGTTGCAAAAGCACTGTACAGCATACACATCAGCATATACGATCTACTGTATAGCTGACAGCTCTTTACAGAGTTTAGTACACTGTAAAAAAAATCCATAGTTTTACGGTTTATTTCCGGGAGCTAGGGTGCCGAAAAAAAAACTAAACGTAAAATAACGGCCATTAAATTTGAGAAATTTACTCTAAAATAACAGATATTAAATTGCAGAAATGTCCTTAAATAAAAAATTCTGGTAAATTTCTGTAATTCAACTTCTGTTATTTTACAGTAAATTTTTGTAATTTAAGAGCCGTTATTTTATGTTTAGTTTTTTTCGGCACCCCAGCTGCCGGAAATAAACTGTAAAATTACAGATTTTTTTACAGTGTACCTTAACATCTCTATTAGCACTGACCAATATGAGCACTGGCTTTTTCATTTAATTCAGTTCAGATTTATAAGCTCTCTTTAGTCATGGTCAGCTGATTGCAGTGTTGTGTAAATGTTCAGTTGATTTTTGTAAAGTGGCATGAACTGCCTTTTCATTTATTTGGTACTTCTCTGAGATCTACTAAAAACTTTATCAAGCTTTTTACATTAAGAATCATAGATAAGAGGCAATGCTATTTTGTGTCCTGTCTTCCTCCTCATCTCTGTTTAAATAGGTTTGGTGGACTGTAGAATTATTATAACATATATCATAATAAAACTATTACTAATGTGAACTATGTTTAAAGTGCCTCTATTAAAGTTCATATTTTGCTTTTTCGAGTCCCCAAGAACAGATTGACAGCCATGAAAGGTCAAAAACACTTACATTATCCAACAGTAGGCCTTCATTTTTCCCTTGTCATTTACTCAATGGCTTCCAAACTAATCATTATCAAAATATTTTTTTCTAATTCCTCCTTTTATGTGGCACAAATCTTGGTCCAGTGACCCTGACTGGTGTGATTGGTCTACTGCATGCAGCAGATTTTGGAAAGAGAACGCACAATTACTATGGTTTATCAAGTGTTGATGAGTTTATACATGAATAGACAACATGGCTTCAGTTTTATTTCTCAATTCAACGCTGAATTTGACAAGGAAGCATTCTTCAGTAATACATTTAAATTAGCTATTAGCGAAATACCTTCCTTCAATAACAGCTGGCCAAGAAATCTTCCATTTCAGATTTAGTTTGCTGTACTATAGAAATACATTTTAACCATTGATTGTTCATGGTCTCATTCTTTTGCGGTAAAATAAAAAGAGAAAGTGTTTACCTGGGTCTGCAGAGCAACAAGTGGACGGGCACTCTGCTTGTTTTATGATGATGTCAGTATTAAATGCCATGACTCCTTTTAATGACTCTGAATTCATTAATTATTTTAAGAGACAATATCTTTATGCAGGATTCACTCTCAGATTTTATAATTGTGCAGGATGTTTTCATTCACCTATGTTTTACAAACTACGTGAAAGTTATTCTTCAAAAATCCATAATACAGGCACTTAAATGCTGTAAATGCTGTTTAAAGCTTAAATGCTATACTGTACGTATCAAACAGTCTGTAATAACAGATATAGCAATAGTGACCTTAAAAAACATAAAAAAATGTTACTCACACTTATACTTAATGCAACATTACTGTTGGATTCAATATCCATATTGCAAACCTGAAAATTGTGCCTTTTTTTGTAAAGGAATCCACAGTAAAATGAAGTAAACAAAGTTCTTGCTGTCTTATCTGAAACTTTGTTCAAATTAAAGTTCATCCACACTTTCCTAATGTTGGCTTCAGAAAGATTGGAGAGGCTGTGTATTCACAACTTTGACCTGCAGAGCATTTTGTTGTCTTTAGAGTCATATTTATAATTTGGTTTCTGTGTAGACCTAAGTAAAGTGTACATATCACTGAATATTCACATTGGGGTTTTGATGGAATGATCTGTTACGTGCTTTATCTCAGACCATAAACTAGAAAGGAAACTGTCCAGCTTTTTCCTCCTTCTGTTTCTTTTTCAATTGCCCTTTCTCTCTTGCTATAGACGTCCCTATATCCCTGAGAACCCTCTCCCACAGCTGTCCCCCTCAATATTACTGCCGAATATCCCTTCACACATCTGGAATGGACACCAAGAATACACAAGCCCCTAGCAAAGACCCTACTCGTAAGTATTTTGTAGTTTTGTGCACTATACTGAATGAGTGTCTGTGACAACAGAGTGCAGCGTTATCAAATGGCTGGGTTTGGATGTGGATTGGTGACATTTAGGAGCAGACTACTCCGAATTTCACACACTATGTGGAACTGAAACAAGGACTCGTGGTTTGTGTTTGTAGGTAGTGGCAAGTAAAAATAAATGTATAGATGGATGGATGGATGGATGGACAGACGGATGGACGGACAGACAGACAGATAGATTATGTAAAAAAAAAACTGATTTTGCATTAAAAAAAATCTGATGTGCGTAAACAGTACATAATTTGATTAAATAAGTTCAGTCATCTGTATTGTGGCTTTTGATCAATATAATGTATGCTGTTTTAATAAAAATAGATTAATATCTGTCATGAAATCATACTGATCCCAAAACATTTGGACTGTTCTATTAAAGGACACCTCATATGTTTTCCTGCCCATCTTATAGAATATAAATAGTAACTGCTGTATCACAAGAAAGAAAATTGGAACAACTGAAATGTCAAACCAGTTTGTTGATCTTTAGATGTTCCTAAATCTGTTTTGTTGCCCTAGAATTTTAACCACTGGCATAGAACTGTTTGAGTGTGGGTGAGGGTGTGTTGTAGCTTTGAATGTGAGATATGAAATATGTTTACAAGACCAGGAACAGCCAGCTGTGAAAACATAGCCGACAGCATAACAAGCACATAAAGAGTCAAAATGCAGCAAGCCTCTTGATAATCAACTGAAATCAGTATTAGTACACTTTGGGGATTTCTCAGCATGAATGAATTGAGCTAGTTGATAACATCCCTTATTGACACGCACTGTTTACATTGTTTTAGCACCCAATGGAATTATGCAAACCAGGAAGCAAAACACACACACACAAAATTAGTCCTCAGTGCCGTTTGCTTGATGAAATTTCCAAAAGCACAGGCCAGGTCTGAGTTTTGGGAGTAAACAACAGTGTCTTGCAAGTTATGTGCAATCTATAATGAGGCTAGTCTATATTAACAACTATAGTTGTTAAAATGCCAATAGGAATTGAAAATGCATCAAAAGGCTAAATGACAATTAAACCTGCAGGCAACAACCAATGTGGACAACAACTAAATTATTTGACCTCTTACACTCTTAAAACAGATGTGTTATAAACATCACAACCTGTGTCACTTCTTAACACACCTGTGTGTCTAGTAAAACACAGCCCATTTTGTGTTATTTTAAACTCAACCAATTATTCTTCTTAACACAAAAAGTGTATTAAATTATTTAATATAATAAATCACTTAGTTTATGTCATAAATGAGCTTTAGTTTTTATCAGCTAAACAAGATAACAAAATTTATGTATTTATTTATTTATTTATTTTATTTTATTTTTTTGTGGGTGCATACATGCTGCAACCTGAAAAAAAGAAGAACAAAAAAATGAACACCGATCAAGGCTAACAGACACTGACAGGGGTAGCACACTAATCGAAAATATTTATAATCAAAGATTTATTTATTATTGTTTAATTTGTTAGGATAAAACTGCATTTAGCAGAGATACAACTGTTTGATTTCTGGAACCTGAGGGTTCTAAAAAATAAATCAAAATACTGAGAAATTGCCTTTACAGTTGTCTAAATTAAGTTCTTAGCACTGCGCACTACTGATCAGAAATTGAGTTTTGATTCATTTACAGCATAGGAAATGTACTAATTATCTTCATGGAACCTGTTTTTAAAGGGGTGGTCCAGAGTGTATTTTTAAGGCTTGGTTGTGTTGATAAAATACAAAGCAATGTGTGCTGATGCTTCACTTGTAGAAAATCACATTATTTTTTCATATATCTTACTTTGATTATGTACAGCTACTCTGCTAACATGAAAATGTTTCTTAGTTCCTCTGAAAGACCCGCCCCCTCAAGAGACTCTGATTGGTCTGCTAACATAACGTGCTGTGATTCGCGGATCGGCTTTGTGTGTGTGTGTGTGTGTGTGTGTGTGTGTGTGTGTGTGTGTGTGTGTGTGTGTGTGTGAACAGTTTTAGGCGCATGTAACATGAGTAGCGCATGTGTGCAGGACCGGTGTTTATTTTCATTTTTTTCTGATGCTTGAATTTAATTATTTTCTGTAATAAACAGTGACGCTGTTGACAGGTGAAAAAAGCACAAGATATAGAATACGATCCGTGTGAGCTTTGACTGATTATTATTATTTTTTTTTTTTTTTTGCTGCAACACTAGTTAGGCAAGTTATCCTGTATTTTTTTCCTCAACTCAATGCATTACATGTCTTTCACATATATCCGGAATAAGTATGTGTAAGTATTAAGAAACAATCACATATCTTTTGCAATTTTATTATCTGAGATGTAGAATGCAGGGAAAGCGGCCGAATTGTTAGACACATTGAGAGACACGCATAGAGAGACACTGCAGCGCTGCTGAAGATTGTGGGTGTTTACAGCGGTTTGACTGATAAATATGAATTTGTCGCTAAATTGTTAGCGGTGCCAAACAGCATTTCCCGTTGTTTACATCCTTGCTACAACATACTGTTAATGCTAAAAACTGTATATGTCATAGATCAATTTTAACAAATAAAACTATTTACAGGTTGTGGCTCACAATCCACAGCTTCTGCTTGTTGGAGCTGCTCCTTTGAGGAGATATTTAGCTGAAGCCAGCACTGAACTGAAAGAGATTCTGGAAGTTCTCCTTTGTCAAATGCTTGTTATATTTTTTTTTATAATTCTCTGAAACATAATTAAAATTTAATTTTAAGCACATCTCACTTTGTGTCATGTCCTTTGGAAGCCCAATTACAAAAAGTAGAAGACGCTCTGTGGAAATAGCAGTGTTTGGACAGCATTTTAGCTTTCTCTACTGTAATAGCTGTTCTGCTTTGGCCACGCCCCTGCGCAGGGTGTGTGTGTGTGTGTGATAAATGCGCATAACCTGAAGTGCATGTGATCTCATCAGCCCGTATGTTTTTTTTGTAGTCCCCAAAGTTTGTTCACTGTAGGCTTTGCTAAGCTTACTCTGTAAAAGCTAATGTCTACGTTCGCATTGAACTTTGAGCGTCTTAGGGCTTACTCACACTATGCTATCCGAACCGTGCCCAGGCCCGTTTCCCGGATCGTTTGAGAAGTGTGAGTGCTATGAATCGGGCTCAGGCACAGTTTACTTGGGCGGCCCTGGCCCGGTTGGAAGAGGTGGGCCTGAGCACGATTCACTTGGGCTCAGGAGCGGTACGCTTACAGTGTGAGTGCAAGCGTGCCTAAGCCCGAAACTGAAAGCGAGACGTGAGTTTTAAGGGACTATTTCATATGGATTTAATTAATCATTTGTACTGTTTAATGAACGCAAACTGTCGTAGATTATTAACGACGCAAATTCCTCACTGCACGTCAGCTGCGCCTTCAGCAAACTTCTTAATTCCTGCAGCACAAGGACTTCATGATTGTTTATGAGCGTCAAAAGTGGCTGATCTGTTCGGCGAAATATTAGACTGCATGTCACCACATATCAAACGACTTAATATAACAAAAGAAATCTCCACTGTGCTGAGCGAGAGCGCTTACTGAGCAGCAAGTCATCAATGACGTAAGCGCGCCCAGGCCCGAATGTAATGTGAGTGCGGGTATTTTAGGATTAATTTCCAAAGAACCCAGCAGGTCATCACCTGTTGTGTTTTGGCATAGTGCTGCTTTCAATATGTTTTTTAAGATGCCTCCAGTGTCCCTGAAGGTGGATATGAGTAATACAATCCTGATGTTAATTTATGACTTCCTGATGTGAGGGCTAAACTTTTGTATATTATACTTTTTTGGAGTATTTCAAAATAACAATAATTAAATGGATCTCAAACAGGGAATGTGAAAGACTGAAACATTAGGGAGAAGAATCTTAAGCCTAGAAAAGAAAAGGAACAAATAAGGGAAATAGGACAAGACTTTGCTTTGTTCTTGGTGGAGGATAAAACAATGTTGCAACCAGAGGGGTTGTAGATGTTTTCCAGCAGGACAAATGCTGTGCGAGTGTGTGGATGTCTTCCTCAAAGCAACAAAACAGCAAGCCAGAATGTTGATTTATCTTCTGTTCTAAAACAGCCCTCCCATCCAAGTCCCGCAGTATTCAATGTATCTCGCCTCAGTCCAACAGCTGTGTGTGTACGTTCACCTTGTATTGACACTTATACCATGACATTGTTTTTAATTGGGAACTATTAAATGGAGGACAGTCTGCACATCTGTGTTTGTAGTTGTAATGGACCAGCAGAGCTAACTGAAGTATGGATTTTTTTGTTGTGGATGTTATTGTTGTTGCTGTTGTTATCCTATTCAGTGCAAGGATGGTTATGACTTTAAAAAATATTAATAATTTAGATTTATTGATTTAGAATAATTGTTAGTTTAGCTTTTTTGTCCAGATATTTAAGGAACATATGACCTGATAAATAAATAAAAATTAAATACCCCCTAAAAATGTGATCTGTTAATTATCAAACTTAAAATATACATACGTCTTGTCAAACTGGTGCATTGGTCTCAACTTTTAAAAAATATATAAGCATCATTTTTCAGGTAGAGACCAAACAAGTATGCACATTTTTTCTAGCTTTACTAAATGTTAATTAATGTAAGTAGATCAAATGTATTTATTTAAATCAGTTGGTAACACTTTAATTATAAAGGTTTAATGACATGTCTTATGAGCAACCCTGCAAGTAAAGCTTTACCAATCAGTTTTCCCCTAATTCAGACAAGCATAAATACAATAAACACAATGTAGTTCATGAGATAATCCAAACAGAGTGCTGTTAAAAGCTCATTTGCTATAGGACATATTAGATCTTATCACATTGCTTGCATGTTTTCCAAAAGCATTTGAAAATACTGGGAAATTTAACCAATAGAAACTGGTGTGGTAGGTAGGTATATACACTTTTCATATATATATATATATGTATGTATATGTATATGTATATATGTATTCTCCCTCCACAGGAATGCTGGAGAATCAGCAGAGGACTCTTTATATTATTGCTGATGGAACCAGGCACTGTTCTCCAGCAGCTGTCTATAATCAACCTCAGTGGGCCTGCAGTCACTTGACTGGCTCATGAGAGCACATGCCCATTAGTAAACTCATTGAAAGGGCTTTTCTCTCAGAGAATCACTGACTCTCAGCTTGAATGCGAGAATCTGAGAGTGTGATAGAGAAGAGAGAGAGAGGGTTTCTTTCGAAGCGAGATGCCTGACATATGGTTGGGTGAGATAGGAGCGTTACCACTTGAGCCTCAAATCCCAGGCAGATGTGACCTCAGGCCATGAAGGAAAGAGAGAGACGGGAAGAAACACCAGATTGTTTGAGGAAATCAGTTGCAGAATAGCAGAGAGAGGGGGATAGTGAATAGCTCTTTAACTGAGGCTCCCACAGGACTGAGAGGGAGAGAGTGTTCACTGAGTGTGTGTTTGTGTGTGTTCAGAATCTCATGACTGGCCCCACAAACAATTGAGCTTGAACTCAGTGCTATGGTCATGATGAGTCTCACAGCAGCAGAAGAAGGATGTTAGAAATGTGTTTCTGTTTACAGACTGTATTTGGGATGAATGCAGGGACGTATATGTTTGACCATTCAATATTTGTCACAATGGATTGGAACTGACTAGAAAATGTGTTAGACTGTAACTGTACTATAAGGCATTTTATTGAGGGGGAGAGGATGTAGGTTAGCACTTATTTTCTGTACATACTGTACAATGTTCAGCTAGCAGCAAACTACTGAAGACAACAAAAAAGATTTGTCAACTGCATTTATGAATACTTAAGATATTAAACAGCTATGTGGGATTAAAATGTATCTGCAACTGTACCTTAAACATGTTTGAAGACAACAAAAGAAGTTAATTTGAAGAAAACCAGCACTATATTGGACAGCACAGTACTGCTTTCTCTGCAAAAAAAATGCTTTTCTTACTTATATTTTTCGTCTTGTTCTAGTCCAAATATCAAAAAATTCTTAAAATCAAAAAGAATGTTCTAGACAAGCAAAACATATTGTCTTGTATTGAGAAATAATATGCCAAAATTAAGTGAGTTTTTCCTTAAAACAAGCAAAATAATCTGCCAATGGGGTAAGGAAAGTAATCTTATGTCAAAAGGAAAAACAAGATTATTTTGGTCATTTACCAAGTAATGTAAAAGGAATGATCATCAAAATATTAGAAAAAGCAGTAGTGTAAGATTAGGTTCTTATTCTGCCTCACATATGCTCTGCTATAATATGTGCGGTGTGAAACAGGGCTAATCCTTTACCTGAAGGACAGGCGGATGAAGTTGGTAATATCATGTCTGTACTTATAAACTCGCAATAGAAAGTCTGAAAACTTTAAAACCCTTTCTTTACACTTTTGGTTTGGGTCCCTGTGGATATTTCCACATTCCTCTTATCTTCATAGATGTGCACTCTGTCGCCTCCAGTCCTCTTTCTCAATTTGATTTTTCCCCGCCCTCAGCACCACAATCTGATTTCTGGGCCACTGAATAACTGTATCTGTGGCCGAGTGACCTGAGGGTCGTTAGCAATTTCCTTCTCTTACATATTTTTTGCGATTCTCAATCTATTTCTCACACTTTTGCCACTCACAAAGATTAGATGTCCTGGTCCAAAGATGATAGACTGACCTTCTCAAGGGCAAGTGCTGTCTATAGAAATGAATACCATAATAATAATTATGCTGCTTTGATCATGGCACATGGCATTGTAAGATGTCTCCAGTTGATGAATGAAGCCATCTATGCAGCGGAGGCCATTCAGATTCATTGTGTCGCTGCTGAAAGGAATATGTTGGATTTGCTCTTTCTCAAGGGCGATTCACACCAGTTAAGAGTTTAAAGACTCAAGAGATTTGAGATGCTGACAAAGCCAAGGGACCTGTAATGACCTGAGTTAAAATACAGACATGCTCGTGAACTGGAAAACTGCCATTTTAAATCTATAGCTGCCAACGTACGATACACAAATGACTGACGATGGCCACTTCAAGACTGTGTTTTAAAGCTGAATAGGAAGTGAGGGTGTTGCAGAAGTAAAAAGAAAGATGTGAGCTGATGTGATGATGTGGAAGAGCGAGCTGCTGGTGTTTTTAGGTGAACAGCTGTTGGGGTGAATCCACTTTCAGTCCAACGTTCTTTCATAAAGTTGGTGCCCATGCTGTTGTTTTATTAGCTTTCCATTAATAAAAAAAATTTATAAAAAAATATTTCATAACTTCCACAAAAAAATTCATAATAATAAAAAACTTATATTAAGCAGAACCACTTCTGCCAAACTATAATAATGCTAGTTAACACCATGAAATATAGTTATGGCTGCATGTGTCTGAAATCTTAGAAAGCTGACTTGTTGCCTTTGTGCATAAAGGCTCCTCATTAAAAAAATATTTCAGACAAACTTCTGAGACAGATGAATGATTTAAAGGGCACCTATTTTACCCCTTTTCAAGATTTAACATAAGTCTTTTGTGTCTCCAGAATGTGTCTGTAATGTTTCAGCTCAAAACACAACTTGACACAAGTTTCTTCAATAAATCAAACGTTCAGCTGGTGTTTGAAGGCACAGTCATCAGATCATTAACCCAGCTGGTTTTTGTGGTATTTATGTCAGGAAAAAAATCCAAAGTGTGGGACAATTTCAAGAGAGATTAAAAAATTGTCCCTCAAAAAGGATGCACCTTTACTTGTCTACTCACACACTGGTCTAACATTAACTTACATCATTGTGTGCTTTTAATAGGCACTTCCAGTGTTGATACAGTGTGAAACTCAAATTAGTACCACCCTTAATACATGATGTTTAACATTATCCACAGTACTGCAGAGAAAATGAGTCAGTGTCTTCAGTTATGATAAAGTCAACTAGGAAAATCTTTGGTTGAGGGCAGTCTAAAAATAATAAAATACTGCTATCTATGCTATTAGCCTAGTGGTATGGGCGTCGACAAAGCACAGAGGTGCTCACAGTGTCCTGAGTTCAATTCCTGGCTTGAGGTCCTTTGCTGATTCTTGCCCTCTCTTTGCTCCCCTCACTTTCCTATAATATCCACTGTTCTGTACATTAAAGGTGAAAACCCTGAAAACATTATTTAAAAATAAACAAAACACACTGCTATTAAATATGCTTGTGTGTTTTGGATCATAATGTAAGAAATATCTGATAAATGGGGTGATGCAGTGGCGCAGTAAGTAGTGCTGTCGCCTCACAGCAAGTAGGTTGCTGGTTCGAGCCTCGGCTGGGTCAGTTGGCGTTTCTGTGTGGAGTTTGCATGTTCTCCTCGTGTTCGCGTGGGGTTTTCTCTGGGTGCTCCGTTTTCCCCCACAGTTCAAAGACATGTGGTATTGGTGAATTGAGTAAGCTAAATTGTCCGTAGTGTATGAGTGTGAATGAGTGTGTGTGGATGTTTCCTAGAGATGGGTTGCAGCTGGAAGGGCATCCGCTGCTTAAAAACGTGCTGGATAAGTTGGCGGTTCATTCCGCTGTGGCGACCCCGGATTAATAAAGGGACTAAGCCGAAAAAAAAATGTATAAATGAATATCTGATAAATTGGCTATTGAATTCAATGGACTGAGGTCAGTTATTTCACTTAGAGTAGATTTACTACAATTAAAATCATTATTCAGATCGATAAAATTGTCAGATTTTTGAACCTCACCTTTCCATCACCTTTCCTGTGTGTGGGATTAATTTCTTATATATATCTTACACTGTTCAATAAATCATTTTGACTAGTCATATGGAACTGTATTGCAATTAAGACCTGGCTGGAAGATCTTTAGCTGCTTGTTTATCTGAATTTAATTGCACACCTTAGAAAGAATGCTCATCAGCCAGTAAGAATCAATTATTCAACAGCCCTGTAGTATAAAAAATAATACAGCATTTCACAACAGTGTTACTGATGGCACATCAACGCTAGATACTTTTCAGCTTGACCTAATCTAACAACAAAGCTTATTTCCAGGGTGTTCGTGGGGTCTTAAAAAGTATTAAAAGTTGATAAATCAATTATGAGAAAATTAAGGCCCTTTAAAGGTATTAAGAAGTCTTAATCACATTATTACAAGATCTTAAATTGTGTTCAAGCGTTGTCCAAAGTGTTTGACTCCAAAAAAAGCATAAATATATTTATTTTCCTCCTAATATTAACAACAGCGTGCTTGATCCACATGATTGGTTCAGGCTGGTGCACGTCCGGCCAAGCTCCTCAGTCCGGGTGATGTCATGTAATTTGTGACAAACGCGGCAAGGTGATGTGACACTCTCCACATGTAGTGAAACCTTAGAGTGAAAGACTGCAAAATGGTAAAATGTAAGTTTGCATACTTCTGGTTGGAGAAAGATTAAGTTTAGACAGTGGCTGAAGCCTGTCACTGAAAACAATGTGTAATTTATTCCTTCAAGCTTTGTTTCTTCCGAGCTTACATAAGTTCTGGTGCATGGTTGTGCTTGATTGATTTATTTAACTACAACTGTTTATTAAGTTAAAGGTTTGATATTGATTAGAACTTGAAGTAGCGATAAAGTCTTAAAATATTCTGAAAAGGTCTTTAAAAAGTCTTAAAAAGCTATTCAAATTACCTTTAGGATTCCTGCATATACCATGATTTCACTCATTAGATCATTAGTGGAAACTCTAAGATCTTAAATGGATAGCTGGGATAAGAGAGATATGTCTATTGTGAGGTTCATATGCAATGTGTGCCATTGTGTAGTCTTCAACTGATGTGATAATGTCAGCAGAGCTGTGTCGTGGTAGGGCAGAATAACATTTCCTACAGCACCAGTTCCCTTATGAAACTGCCCTGCTCAATAACAGAAATGTGTCCCTCTTTCCTCTCTTCAATGTAACAGCACAAGCTTTCAGCATGCTTCCCACCCTCTCTCCTCCTCCCAGACATGCTGAAATCTCACTCCATTAGTCACATCCATTACTTCTGTTTCCTTCCCTGTCTTCTGTACTCGGCTCATTTTTCTTTTAGGAATGGAGGAGACTAACATGTGCTTTCCTCACTCTGTCTCCTTCATCTCAGCCTGGTGTGGTTATGAATTTAGGACTATAATCACCATTGAGCCCTTGTGTAAAATAGGCCTGCACCTGTCCTGGTGGCTGCCCTGTCTGTGTGCTCACCGAGCTGCATGCGTGTTGCATGATGTAAATCGATGCAATAACTTGATGTGATTAACCTCCTTATGCTAGTCTCTATGCTAGAGTTCTGCTCTGGCCTACTGACTGAGTATGAATCAGTTGCATTTCAGTATTAGGTAGCCCAGCTTTAAATATAACAATTCTGATATGAAAACCCACAAAATTATAAGTAGTTTTTAGTTATTAGTTTCTTAAAGGTGCTATATGTAAGTTTTTGACTCTTCTAAAGCATAAAACACCATAATATGTTTGCAAATATTTAAGAAACATGCCAAGTGAACATACTTGTTTATCTGAAAAACAATGCCGAAGTCAGATTTTCTGCTTTGAAAATGTTTTTTCCGTGCCGGAACGCTGTCTTTTTTATGTTTTTTTTAACCTGCCCAATGGCACCTTAGTCAATTATAATTCAGCACCCCTGGTTGCCTTAATGGAAAACCATGTATTTCATTCATTCATTCAGTTAGAAGTTCTCAAAGCATGGGTTCGTGACCGAAATGCAACCTCTAGTGTAGCAGTAGCAGACTCCGAAATGAGACGCAGATTCAGTTCCACATGAGGTTATTAATTAGCTAATTATATAAATATTACGAACATAAACATTAGGTGAGCAGGTCACATTGTAACCTCGTGTCCTAACAACACGATTCATGACTAGATACGCAGTAATAAGCAATTTGGTTGTTTGCACCCGACAAAACATGATAGAAATTTTAATACAGCCAGTCAGAAGCACAGAACATGCACTCACTTACGAAATGGTAAGGTTTATAATCTATTTAATACATATTAACCCTTGTTAACATTATTAAATGTACATGCTGAATCACTCATGTGTTTAATTTCAAACGGTTTCTTTTATTTTCAAGATCTGAGGTGAACTATCTGCTGCTGCTTTTAGTATATGGCAATAAATGTCATGTAAAATGGCATTCAAACTCACATTGTTAGCATTTAACACTGAATAAAGCACTTGAGGTGATTATTGCCATAGTTTTCTGTTGTTCACCTTTCTAATATATTAATTCTAGGTGTTGGTTAGAACCAAAACACCTTTTAATATGGAAAATATTCCTTCTATCAGGTGCCGTTGCTTTTTATTTAGAACACAGTTTAAATCACTCGCTCCTGTCCTCAATCTGGCAACCCGCGCTTGCGTTTGTTTTGATCCAGAAATGCAATACCTAGTTCAACCATTGGATGTCAAACTTACAGTACATACTGCACCTTTAATTAGCATTGTCTTTATTTGGCCATTTATTTGCAAGAAATCAAAAGGTTTAAATGGTGTAACTGGAAAGATTGGTTTCTTTATAAAATGGTTTGTTGTGTAAGATGTTCTTATTCTTTTATTGTTATTATTGTTTAAATAATTTGCCTTAAACTTCTTAGGATAATTCTTGTTAGATTAGTGCCTAAAACAAGAAATAATTGTAGTAGGATGAAAGAAAATCTTCTAAGAGGGCAAAATTTCCACGAGCACATTTTTCAACTTGTTTATCCCAACAATACAGTGTAGAAATATACTTACTAGCTTTCTCAAGTCTGATAGAAATGACTATCATAAAACCTGTTTAAGAGGAGGATTTAAAGGTCTGAATAGCCTTGGTGGTGTAGAGGAATCTGAGAAGAGCTCCTGACCAGTAAATGAGAGATTTATTGATGGACGCCGATGCTTTCACTCAAGGCTGCTTTTTGTAGATCTGTGCATTGCAGACATTGTAAATAACATGTTGATCAATATTTCCTATTTACAATCTCAAGTCTGGTAAAGGGTTACAAGTAATTCTGAGCTTAAATCATCAATCATAATACTGTGAAGACAGTGGTTCAGTTGTCTGTTAAAGCTTAAACTTTCCAGTAGACTCCCAAATATGACCTTTCTCATAATCTGTGGGGTGTTATGTGTTGTGTAAACAGACACTGTGCAGATAATTATATCACATTTTCATTTTTTTCATATAGTAGCTCTTTATAAATACAACATTTTGAGTAATTGCTTTTATATACATTTTTTTTAAATCCTGAGCTTTTGTTGTGCTTAGTAAAGGACTGTGGGAATGAATTCTCATTCTTACCTCTTCTGAAGTACAGAAAGTATGTAAAACAGTGTGAAATCCATTAGTCATTTTTACAGGAAGCTACACAGACTTTTGACTGTGGTGGTCTTATTCTTCTCACTGTGACCGCTGCACCACAGAAAAATTTCTCTAATTAAAATATGTTGATTAACTTGGACCGAGCACTTGTATGGATTGTTAGAGGTTCATTATAAGCTGAGGATGCTCTGCAGCTCCCTCAGGTTATCATCTATTGTCACTGTCCTCATTGGCAATGGGCTGTTTAAGAGGAAGCTGCTTAGCTTTTAATGCTCCTTCACAGAGTAGGATTTGAGCTTTTATTTTACAACCAGCTGGTTTAAAGCTGAATTGTGTGTTTTTTTAATACAATGTATTTTACTATAATAGTAAGTGGCAGCTGTAAGAAAGCCATTTAAAGTATATTTCTGGTATAGATATATTTAAGGTATACACTGTACATGTGATATCAAAACATTGCATCCTGACCAGTGGAGTAATAATTGACATTGAACACATTATCTTTGAGAACAGTGAAGGAAATTATAGGTCTACTCAGTGGTGTTTTTCCCAATACCCTCGTTAGCCAACTAAGGTCGCAAGTTATGTTGTTACAAACATAGTTCGTTAATTTTGACGTTTCCCAAATCCGTCGTTCCAACAAACATTGGCAAACTGCTTTGCAAACTTCTTCACTGGCAACTACACTTCTGGAGCTGTAGTTAGAAACATAGTTCCTGGCTGTGTTTTATTCCCAGTTATCCCCCTATGCCCTATTCGTTTAAAACATTCTAACATTTAAACTTGGATTTTTTTTAAACCATTAAAATCATCTCTCTTAGGTGTAATTTGCTTTCAAAGCATTTTTAAAGTTCAGTTTTAGCGATCTTCATGTTTACAATTGCACTCCCTTTGCAATGCCCTTTGAAAACATTGATGTCTTTTGAACACAGTCATGGCTCATGACGAAAGCTATAGGTGACCTATTATTTAAAAGCGGAATTAACATTACATTTCCAAAGCTTGTGAAAACAAAAAACATAGCATACGTAAATAGTAGTGTATATGACATGGGCCTCTTGGTTAGAACATTTCTGCAGTGGTTTGCTTGTGTCAAATTGTAAAAGTAGACTTAAAAAAATATAAATAAAATAAATAAATAAATAACTAAATAAATAATATCCTACTTATTATTATTATTATTATTAATAATAATAATAATAATAATAATAATAATAATAATCATCATTAATTATTAAGTATGATTTTTTTTCATTTCCTAAAAGATAATAAATATTAAATTTCATTTCTTAATAAATAGCCTCATTATTTATTTATTAGATTTATATATGATATTAGGATTTGTGTTAGCGTTTGTAAGTAATTTTATGTTAATTTAGAATAGAATATGGAATATTTTCAATAATAATTTAAGGAATAACGTAAGGAAACATAGGCTTTATATGTGGCATTTACATATATTTAAATTAATATGGAAAACGAGTGCATGTTTTTACCAAAACCATATTGGATAATTTTTTTTTTTTAAATGCGTGTGCATGTAAAACAATATTATTTGCTTAAAAAAATATGGGGTTCTTCTCTAAAGAAGTTGTTACTCCACCTCGTTTAGAGCATCATTATGGGCGTTTTACGTTAAAACTAACGTGGTTCAAACAATGGATCTGCGACAGAGAAACTATGGGTTTTGGGAAAACCGTCACTACATCGTTCTTTTCCTAAACGATGCATCGTACTACTATAGTTCAGCCGTGAGTTACGTCATTGTTTGGGAAATGCACCCCTTGTTGGGAACAGGGTGGGCCTTAATCCTCAAATTCTGAAATGTGGCATTAATAAACTGGCACAAAAACATATTTTATACAATTATACCTTATGTAAATGACGCTAGTAAATCAAGATGTCGCAAATTCTCTTGTACAATAAAATTAATTACAACAACATGGAATAAACTGTGTAGCCTACAGAATGGAATGAAAGCACTCTCAACATTAGACTAATAAATGGTCAGTTTAGTTTTCCATTAATACAGATCTGACTACACTGCACAAATAATCTCTCAGCTCAAATCTGAGCCAGTGTTCATTTTGTTGATAAAAGTTTTTTGTCATAATTTTTGTGACGAACAAGTCACAAGTGATGATGATGACAACTATAATAAAATAAACTGACATTTTCGATTACTAATAAAAATGAAATGAAAATGTGATTGATGTTTTTTGGAAAAATCTAATCAGATTTAATCTTGGTGTGTGATGCATAATGCACACACACACACACACACACACACACACACACACACACACACACAC
>CAIGQZ010032266.1:3947086-3960947 GCA_903798205.1 Danio tinwini | reverse complement strand
CTGTATAGAAGTGTCTTGAAAAATATCTAGTCAAATATTATTTACTGTCATCATGTCAAAGATAAAATAAATCAGTTATTAGAGAAGAGTTATTAAAACTATTATGTTTAGAAATGTGTTGAAAAAATCTTCTCTCCGTTAAACAGAAATTGGGGAAAAAAATAAACAGTGGGGCTAATAAATCAGGGGGTTGAATAATTCTGATTGCAAATGTATGCCTGCTTCATAAATAAGATCTCTAATCTGTTGTGATCTATAGAAGTTGAAGCTATATACGCCTTTTACATTTTAGAATGGGGATGGTCACAGGAATGATCACATTTGGGGGTCTCTGGCATCTAAAAACTGAAAACCTCTTTGCTATTTTTAGTATTTACTGACACCTAATTATATAGTTACTTAATTGTATATTATATATGTATAGCCTGTCAGCTTTCAAGTGCACCTATCAACTGTTAAACTGCACTTTTTTTCTAAAAGATATGAATAATAAACAACAGCCAGTTATCTGAAAAGTGGAGAGAGCAAGGAAAGGAGTGTCTAAGAGAGAGTTTAGCCAGGCGTTTAGTGGCTGTTTTCACTCTCAGTTTGGCACAGGCAGTTGGCCACACTTGAGTGCTTTTCTGACAGACATTGGAGAAGCTGTTAATTCTCTACATGAAACATGAAGGCTTGCCCCGACACTTCATCACCTCCGAGATGAGACAAGCTCCTCCATTTATGTAGTTTTGACAATGTACTATAGAGTCTCCCTAGAAAGGTGATGGGTCTTTTGTGCTACATTTTACCATATTGAAATCAAAGGGAGTGGCAAAATCAATCAACTCAGCATGCAAAGTTCTGCATGCAAATTACAAGCGAAACAGTAGTTTTAGTGTCTTCAGTCTGCTGTTATGCCATTTGATTTCAAAATTGCTGCAATACATGTATTAACCAGCATAATAAAACACTGCCACAGAACGCACTTTTTAGCATCACTCACCAGGCATTTCACTTTGAACAGTTGAATGAACGGTTTACAGCATAATATCAATTGCTGCATGCTTTTTGTGAGCCTGGCATGAATTCCTACTGCACTGTATGTCTTAAAAGCAGACAATTTAGGGCTACTTTAGCCTAGTTATCCAGTGGGTATTAGGAAAATGCATACAAGCTACAACACTGGTGGTTGTCCATGTGAATAAAATGTTCACATCAGAGCTGAATGCCATTGCTTTGGTAGTTCTCCAGTTTGATGAAATTTGGACAGATTTACAGTTTGGGCACTGGGCACCGCAACAATGAGAAATTTGCATTAATTCAAGCTGGAAAATTATCAGCTTAATGCGTTTCCCACCCAAGAACTGAAGGGACTGGAATTCATTTTGGCTCATGGTTTTGCTGCCCATCCTTTCGGGAGACAATTACCAGTGCGCTTCAAAAGCCGGCTTTGGGCAAGATTAGCTCCACTTCTGGGAAGGTGATGAAAGCAAATGTCTTGCTGCTGGGTTTGCTCTGCCCTGGGTCTGTGTGGCAGAAGTGAGAGAGAGAAAGAGAGAGGGAGGGAGAGAGAGAGAGAGAGAGAGAGAGAGAGAGAGAGAGAGAGAGAGAGAGAGAGAGAGGCCTAGGGCGCTCATCATCTTTCAGGTCCAACCCATCGGGTTTCATGACAGGCTGTGAAAAAAAAGAAGCCGTTCTTCAGATCTGGCCACGCAGCACAGATGTCCTCCTCCATGTCACAGCGGCTGGCGGATTTCGCTAACGAGGCTAACGAGGGGACGCCTCCAGGCGAGACAGGCTCCCTCGTGTTTGCATGGCAAATTTAGCAGAGATTTAATCCATCCTGGGGTGCTGTGGCTCTCGCTGAGTGTGACTTAGAAAGATCTTTTATAACGGGCTTAACATCCACTATACACACTGCTGCATGAGAAATATAGCCATGATATATTTTAGCCTTAGATTTTCAAGACTCCCCATCCCACACTTCAAAGTCTATGTGTCAGAGATTGTATGATTTAAAGCCTATAATTAAAATATTTTCTACTACCCTAGATAGTTCACCCAAAAACGAGCATTTGCTGCTACTTTCCTCATCCTCAGGGCAAGGTGTAGGTGACTTTATTTCTTTAGTAGAACATTATAAAGAACATTTTTAGAACCGGCTGAAAGGAAAGATTTGTTCACAAATCTGACATCACTCAAGATTCTTTGAGTAAAGCTAAAAATGTTGCATAATGTTCAGTTTCTTGCACAGATTGATCGTTTTGTCTCACAAGACCTCAGTGTAAAGGAGCTATGTGTATGAATTTTGTTTTGTCTGTATGTGTTTTTATACTTCCTTGATATTCTTCTGAAGAAAAAAACTCACCTATTAAAATAGCCTATAGGGGTACTAACAATAGTGTTATATGTTTGCTTTGTAATTTAATATGCAAATGAATTTGTTGATTGATATTCCCTAAACTGTACTAACTAAGTGTAAGGTTTTAAAGCACTGCAATAGCATTGCTTCATTTGGTTTAGCATCCAAAACAGCAGCAGTGGTAAGTTTGTGACAAGACTGCATCTTTAAAAGTGATCATTATTTTTGCAATTCGGCTCTGTGAAGATAATGGTGCAGAAATTCCACACTCCAGCTATTGTGTCCTTCATACACCTTTTGAAGGATCCAACCTTCCTACCAGCTGAAACCTTTGACTATTTTAGCATAAAGGTAAACTCCCTGGTTGTGTATGTTGTTGCAATAAGAAATGCACAACTGATGCAAACTCATTGGCTAGAAAATACCCACAATGCACTGTGGCAAAATAAATGGCAAATGAACTTCCATGTTTCACCAAAAGAAGCCACCTACAGCTGAATCCATCCACATTTGCCTCACAGCAAGAAGGTCGCTAATTCAAGCCTCGGCTAGGTCAGTTGGTGTTTCTGTGTAGAGTTTGCATGTTCTCCCCATGTTCGCTTGGGTTTCCTCCAGATGCTCCAGTTTCCCCTACAAGTCCAAAGACTTCTGGTATAGGTGAATTGGGTAGATGAGTGTGAATAGGTGTGTATGGATGTTTCCCAGTGATGGGTTGCAGCTGCAAGGGCATCCGCTGCGTAAAAATTATGCTGGATAAGTTGGCAGTTCATTCCGCCATGGCGAACCCAGATTAATAAAGGGACTTAGCTAAAAAGAAAATGAATGAATGTATTGACAATAGTGCTAGTGCTTTGTTTTTGTTCTTGGGCTGGACTGTAATTGCAGGACTTGCAAGTTTATTAACCATTGATTGAACTGAGGAAGATCTGACTGTGAATCCAGATAACTAAACGACTGCAAAAGTCTGGCACATGTCACCAAAGTTTGTTAAATCACAGTCCTCCTTGTTTTAATGGAGTTCTGAGAAAGAGATGCTGTGGAGAGAAAACCTTTTGAATTATTTATCAATCATTCAGAGCCTCTGTGAGTTTGTCAATTTGAACTTTTCTTTTTTCTAAAACTAGACCGTTTCTAAAGCACAACTAATTACCGAACTCTTACAAGGAGATATTTAAGATCACACCTTCAAACACACCGTCATGCCCTTCACATTACCCAAATGTGAATGCTCTGTGTCTCCTTAATTACTCCAAATATAATCGCGCTGTAAACACCAAATCACAATGAGCTTTTAATCACAATGTAACAGGTTATTAGACACTAATGAGGGAGCTTAATTGTTCATGTTTTGGGGGCATCTGCTTGGTCAAACCTGTATTATCCTTTCTGTTTAAAAATAGTTTGGGGGTCTCACTAGATCCATCTCCATTTTAAAAAGCAACATGTGTGATATGCCCGTCCTTCAGTGAAAGTCAAGTCAAGGCAGCAGATGTTGCCTTAGCAATAATTCATGATTATCTTCAATCACTTTCTTTAACGAGCTTTTTGTCCCCATGGTGACAGAGAGAATGAGTCTCGCTGCAATACAGTGGGGGAGACAGCTGTCTATAAAAACAAAGCATCATGAAAGATTCACGTGTGTTATTACAACACTGGAAGAAAGTCAACAGTATGTGTTTTGTGAGGGATCAGTGAAGTGTGGAAGACTTGATGTACAAAAGAGTTACGTGACTGTACTGCAGCACCACCACGGAAAAAAAAACAACTTTTATTTTGAAATGCTTTAGAGCTCTAGCTACTTAGAGGGGACGTAACCATAAAACAAATATATAATCAGCTTAGTCCCTTTATTTATCAGTGGTCACCACAGCAGAATGAACCGCCAACTTAACCAGCATATGTTTTATGTCAAAAACAAATAAAAATGATAATTAATTTGATGTCAATTCACTACCTTGAGGTCAAAACGACATCAAATTAACATATAACATTTGTGTTAAAAAAAACACATCAGAAAAAGGTTTGGACATTTTTGACATTTTTTTTTTTTTTAATGTTATATGTGTAGTTTACAATGGGACTCAAAATTTGGAATTTAAGCCTTCAGATAAACACAATAGTTTTGTATTGTTATTTTTATTATTTTAAATGTTTTGACATCAAGGTACCCATTGGGATGTATACACTGTGGCTAAATTGTATTGTTAATTCAGCTTCAAATGCTTAATTCTGCTTTATACACACCTAATTGCCTAACTGCCTTACTGCAATATCAACCCCATGATTAGTATGAGACAAAAATGTATAAATAAATAAATAAATAAATAAATAAATAAATAAATAAGCCACATCCCAGAATATTTCAACCTCCAACTGTTACACTTCTCTTGTATTTTAGTGATCCATCCAATCACAATGGAGGAGCAATAGAACAAGTACCACACCGACCACCTGTCACAAACATTCTTGTCATACAACAACTACAACAACAGTACTAGAATTTTATATTAATAATAATTATTATATTGCATCATCATATTATTGTCTCAGCTATGTTAAAATAACACTGCCACAGAAGTGCTCTCAAGTGTCCATTGCTAGGTGTTTCAGCTGGTTAAATCACTCCATACGCAATACAAGGCTAGTAGTGAAAACCACATTTATTTAACAGTGAGAATGCAAAAGAACCAAACAAGTTATTAATGACATGTTCAAATGTGTGTAAGAGATGTGTCTATTCTGTATGAAAAACCAAGAAAATTACAGGGATAGATAAATCATTCTGGTAGCCAGATCTTGATAAAAAAACAAAACCAGAATGAGCCCATAATGAACAGAAATAAAATAAAACGTTTTAAAGTACTAACATGAACTAAATATGATAGCAAAACATAGCACATCAGTTTTGCTATACTGTATGTTATAAAGGTAAATATCAAATGCACTCGCCACCAGAACATGTTATGGTGCTATGATTACCCCGCTCTCATTCATCAATGCTTCTTTAGTGAATAGTGTTTTGTACACATGCCGTGATAATATATGGTATTCACTTCTGTATTTAAATTCAATTGTCACTTCTTAAGCACCACAGTGTGTGTGCATAAATTCTTCCCAAAAATTATGTCTGTATATTATTAAAATATTAGAGAACAAGTGGATAAGTGATATGATCATTCTGTTCTTCTTTAAGCAAATGAAAATATTCATACAGTATACCTAATTCCTTACACTTTACTTAAAGGAGGTGTTCATGAGATTGTCATGACACCTTTATATTCATTAATAATGTGACACCTCATGAATATAAAGGAGAGTTAACAGATTCTTATGCCAACATGTCAATAAGTGTAATTTGCTCAGTTATGTCATGTAAATGAATGAATAAATGAATGTCATTTTAAATGCAAAGATGTTTGAGATGTCTTTATGACAACTTATGACATAAACAAATAAATAATACACACAAAAAAATTGTTTTTACTTGTTCACACTACTTAATTAAAATGAGCTGAAACAACACAATTCTTGAGATTTCATTCGGACAACTTAATTTTTATATGTTTAATCCACATAAATTTGTTAAAAGTGTTAAGTTAACTTAATCAATTTGTATTGGGACAACATAAATGAATTGTGTGGAACCCTGCATTTTTTACAGTGTATCCTATTAGTGTTTTTGTCATGATATCTTAACATTATCAAGAAAACATAACTTGTCATAAATGTGTCATAAACATGTTTATCATGATTGTGTCATAAATATCTTTCTGACCATTATTTCAGTGGACCAAGCTTAATTACATTTTTAATTTGATCAAATCATTAAAATTTCTTATGAAAATCTTAGTACCATATCATAAAATTTTAAAACAACATCAATAACATTTGTCTTGACCAAAAGTGGTGCAAATTGAATTTGTCAATAAAATGAGAGCAAAAGTGACAACACTCAAATATTTTTATATCATGAATGTTTTTCCTTACCAAGTCAATTTTGCTTAATCTAAATATTTTCTTTTTATCCCAAGGGGGACCTTATTTTGAAGCCATAGTTGGAGGTAAGTGCTTAAAAACTTTTAGATATACTTTTTGCCTTTAATTTAAGAAGTATACAGTCACTATGTCTACCTGATCTGACCCTTGAAATGTATTTTCATTGCTGTAACAAAATAGCCAAGGCTCCATAAAAGTGTTGTAAGGCTTAATAAATCATAGAGACCATTGGTGCTGATGGTTTCTATCATTTACATGATAGACGTTTAGGTCTAGACACAGTTGTTTTTTAGCCAGTCGTCTTGTGGCAGTCCAAAACCTTTCACTTCTAACAACTTCAGGCAGCATATGGGGAAAATATCATTTTTGATTTCTGACTACGTAGTCCTAGTAGACTATTTGATGCTTTAAAGAGCTCTCCAAGTCAAAACTGTGCTCTGATAAAATAGCTCATGTACTGTAATGAAGTATTACCAATATGTTACTGTGGGGAAAAAAAATCATTCATTCCAAATGCACTGCTGTTAGTGGAGAAAGATGCTTTTTGCCTCTAGAGCATGTAGTTACGAGAACATTTTGAGAATAGCACTTTGATGATGGTCAGAGAGGCTTGGATGATTTTTGTACAAATGAGAGGTAATTTGCCCACAAGATGTTTCCTGGCCCCGGAAGATCTCTGGCTGTGCTAAAAATAAATAAATAAATGAAGTACCAGACCCGCAGTTGTCTAACTTTAGCTCATTTACACGTGAATAATCAGTGTGTGGGTTTGTTCATATGCACAGAAATAATTGGAATCAGTAAATCTCAGCAGGGTTCTAATGATACTTGCCCTCAAATCCTTTTTCAGGCAACTGCTTTTGAATATCAGGATACAATTTGTATATTTCATTGTTCATTTTAGTTTGTTAGCATTGTATGTTTCACTATGGTCCTCTACACAGCATGTTGTGTAGGTTTGGTTCGGATGCTTGACTGTCAGTGTTATTGTTAGCTAAATTTACACCTGAATTTAGCAAACTGTTACCTAATTTCCCTGTCCTCTCACTTTAATATAATGATGGTGAAAATGGTTTTCGGTTTAATTCCCACTTGAATATAGCTAAAGATGTGTCAGGAAATACAAATATTCACCAAAAAAGAAAATGAGTATAGGGGTCTGGAACACAGCATTGAAGGTTTTTCCCTTATTAAAGCCATTCGGTTCAAATCTTATAACTTTGTGTTCTTCAATTTTTTGGGGGGCTTATTTGCTTCAAATCAGAGTTTCTAATGTTATTCTCATCATACCTGGTTGGTTTGTTTCATAGTTTATAATGTTTTAACTAAGACTACTTGTGAAATCCTTGTGAAATCAACACTGTCAAAACACTAGTCAGTCTGATGTAACAAAACTCTAATGTACATAACTCATGAGAAGAAAAAAAACACAGTAATGTCATAAAAAAGGCAGAGAATTTATGATTATTCACCATATAAGTAAAACTTAGATAAAGGTTACAGATTTTTACTGTAGCATTTTTCTGTAGTTCTTTACCATTGAAACCACAGACATTTTTAACATTAACATACAGTGCTCAGCAGAATTGAGTACACCCCATTTTGAAAATGAATATTTTTATCCATTTCTCAGTTAATGTATTTTGGTGCATTTAAACAAAACAGATGTATTTATTAAAATAATATTTTAGTCACCAAACATACTGTATTTAGAAATTGAAAGACAATTAAATTCAAGCTAAATATTGCAAAAAAAAAATTACAACCTACAAAATTTCAACTAAATCTTCTCTTGATTTTTCCTCTTTTTTTAAATTGTATTTTTCTTTACCATATAAATTTGGGTGTACTAGTTTTTGGACTGTACGTTATTTTGTTAGATAAGCTCCAGATTTGGCTTTAGTACTGACTAATCTAATGTATATGCACAAATATTGTATATATGCTGAGCAACTGATGAGGAAAATCTAAAAAAAGAGCCATAGTAACTTAATTTAGTAAAGTAACATAGTAAATATAACATAGTAGCATAGTAAAATAAATGTCATGCAGTGATTTCTGGGAAAGTAAATTTACTGTACTGTAATTTAACTAAATTTATTATTAACCAGTTTACAGATTTTTACTGTAGCATTTTTTCAGTTTTTTACCTTGAATTCACAGCCGTTTTAGCAGCAGTGAAGTAGATTTACAAAAGTTATTGTTAGGACAAACTCAACTCAGCGTATGTTTTTAAGCTGAAGCAGCAAACATAAGTCTACTTACAGCTGACTTACATGTCAATGAAACTGAAAACACACAACAAATTCAGTAACTAAGTTTCAACTTACAAAATCATGTTGAAAAAGCTAAAATGTGGAATAATGTTTTACAGTCAAGCTCAATCAACAGAATTTGCAGAATAATGTTACCTTGAGCATAAAAAAGTTAAATACAACCTCTGTGTATGTGTATTTGTGTGTATTAGTTGTCATTACGGCAGTGGTTCTGGTCCTGTTACTTCTCCTGGCCGTCATTCTGCGATACATGTACCAGCACAAGGGCACGTATCATACCAATGAGGCCAAGGGCACAGAGTTTGCAGAGACAGCAGATGCTGCCCTTCGCAGAGACCCAGCCCTGCAGGATGCCGTGGATGAAAGCAAGAAAGAGTATTTCATATAAGACCATAAACAGCTCTTTATACGTGCCATATAACAAACTGCTATGCAGGCTCACATGATGCCTTAATTCTGTTTGCTGGAGCAGTGACGTACAGCTGACTGAGCTTCTGCAAACACAAACAAACAAGAGTGATATGAAATTCCTGTATATGTCAATACTGGAGAGTGATTTCATTTATCTCCATCTGATAAACAGGAAATATTTGAGTTATTCGTAGAACAATATGCCACACTCTTTGTATTCAAAGCCGGCTGTCTGTACAAACATCATCTGTGGGGAATGTGATGGTGTTCAGGTAAAGAGAAGGACATTTATAGGACTTATAAAACAGTATATGATGGTGAATGGCAAGACGATTAAAAGGTAGGATTAGAAAAAAACAGTCTATAAGCTTTTGTTGACAAACTAGGAAGTCAAGGAAGGTTTGTTTTTTAAATGTGCCAATTAAAATTTCTTACATATAACCTACATCTTAAAATAATATCTTAAAAATGCCTCTAAGAGCAAATCTTAAAAATTTTATGAACAACATATTTACTTTTACAAAAGAAAATGACCAGCTTTGTTCGTTTTGTTTCGTTTTCGTCTAGACTTTATTAATCCCAAAGGGAAATTCACACTATAGCAGAGCTCATCATACAATGAAATGAATAATAATAGTGAAAAAACACAAATCCACACTGCACCCCTTAGTTTCAAGCAACGAGTAGACACTAGTTCATGTCTATCAATACAATTTCAGTTATCAATTTGCATTTCATAAAATGACATTGATTATATAATCTAATCACTGTTGGTAACAATGACTTCCTGTATCGTTCTCTATAACACTAGGGCTGAATTAATCTTGAGCTAAAAGAGTTTGCACAACTTGTATTGCATGTCTCAAAAAGAAGATAATAAAAATCATGGTTCAACATAATGACAAATTTGTCCATCATTCGATAATGTGCTATCTCATCTATAGCGGATAGTTCTCATTCCACAACAGAACCTGCCTTTTTTTATAAGCGTGTTGAGTTTGGAGTTGTTATCCGTTTATGTTGTGGTTCTCGCCAAAGATTAGCTGATCCACTCAGTGTGTAATTTAATGGGCAGATTAATGTGTTGAATTCAACATTTCAAACCACTTTATTTTAACATGGGTTGTATTTTACGGAGCCTGTCTCGGGACTTGATAACACTCGTTAGTCATCAGTTTAGGATGAGAACAGGAACAATTACTGAAAAACTGTGAGGGAAAAGCCAATGGGTTATTAGAGGCAGAAATCTTACCCTTATTTATGCAAATGTTAGCCATTATGCTTTTATTTTTACTGATGATTCTGTATGTAATGTCTTGCGGTTGTAAAAAAAAAAAAAAAAGCAGATTTTTATAAGAGCTAATTGTAAGGCTGATCTAATGAATGGTTGCTTGTAATTAGAGCAGTAGTAGAGTTAGGCTTTCAATTTTTTTACTTACACATGCTTTTGCAAGAAATAAAATCAATTATACTGCTGTTGGTGTCTGTGTGTGTTTTTATTTTTCATTTTTTTCTATCTAAAAGGTATTTATTTTAATTAAAAACTATTTTCCAAGTAGCACTTTTTGTACAACAGAAATTAATAGTGACTATAACTATTAAGCAACTAATGGACTAAAATAACTTTATAAGAATATATTTCAAAAATAATAATAAAAAAACCTGACAACCTGTCATCTCACTCTCTGGGACTCCAAAACAGTTGACCTCTTCTTTTTTTTTTTAATCTAATGTACAAAGATTACTACATCACAACAATGTTAAAAAAAAAAACATTTGTTTGCTAGTTTAGTTAAGGTGATGAAAACAAGTAGATGGAACTGACTTGCACTTGAAGGCTTCTTGTTGTAGAGCTTTGCTTTAGCACAGACTTTCCTCTTGGCTCCTCTTTCCTGCTTTTTCTCCATCTCTATGAAGTTCAGCAGAGGTGCACAGAACAGAGATGAGACAAATGCCAGCGTTTAGGAGAGAGGGCTTGAAAAACCACCTGTAGGAGACACACGCTCTCCTCTCCATATGCACCAGACACTCTTATAAACACTCCATGTTTCTGGGAGAACAATCAAAAACTTCTAAACTAACTTGTCATGACATTAATATTGCATTATACTGATTTGAATTGTTTCTTTTGGCCTCATTTGTTTTTTAAATTTCAAAATAAATATTTTATAATAATTGAATCATTATAACATTAATATTATTTAACAAATAAAATAAATAAATAAAAAGGGCAGCAGGCAAACCAGTTTGAGCACTGGGAATTCTGCTCATGGTGTTCTTAGATCTGCCATTTTTCATGGTCCATGTTCAATAAATCATTAATTATCCCGCCGCAAGCATGTGCCTCTTTTATCAAATATTATTTCCTCCAAAATCGGACCCAGGTTGAAAATAAAAACTTTATTGGCTTATTAAAATTTTACATGTAGTGTAGAGCTACCTTTAAGTCTTTTCACACACGTGTACGTCTCAGAATGCAACGCAAAACACTTTTTATGAGTCTTTCATGGTGCGGTTTTGTTTTTGCTGGAATTTAACAGCCCCTGGTCATTTCATTTTGTGTTCAAGAGAACATTCTGTTAAACGTCTCTTTTTTGTTTCAGATATAAAACAAAGCCATACAGGTTTGGGACAATGTGAGTCTGAGTAAATGATGACAAAATGTACATCTTTGGTTGAAGTATTCCCTTTAAGCTCACAGCAACTGCAGTAGAAAGAGCTCACGCTGTGCTCCATTTAGTGATTTTTGGATCAAACAACTAGGCCTCGGGCCATTGATAGTTTCAGTTCCTCTACTTGGGGGAGTAATTAGTGCAGGTGTTACGTATTTGACTCGTGCATGGGGAAAAGAGAATTTGCAAATAAAATATTAAAATGTTATCTTGTGCAAACAGTTTGTGTGGTGATGGGAAGTGTGGTGCTTTAAATATGATCAGTGATGTGTTCTGTGATAAATAACTTTTCGATAAAATTTCTTCTGGAAGACTTATACAAAAAAAAAATGTACACATTATTCAAAGGCCAGTACAGATGCTGATGCAACAAAATGAAAATGCCAGACATTTCGGAGGTGAGCTACACCGCGAGAATCCGACACGAGTGAGAGATATTTTTCTTTTGATTAATTCTTAGCTTCAAGGATGGAGGCTGAAAATAAGCCCTGAGCACCAAATCTCATCTCACCTTCTCAACCCCCTCCTCCTCGTCCAGCACTCTTGATTAATGACACCTCAACACTAAAGCTTTCTGCTCTGGTGTTTTTTATTTATTTATTATTATTATTTATTTATTTATTTATTCATGTTAACAACTGAGAGGACAATTCTGTGTAATGGCTAGACTGCCTGTCATCACTTATATTTTGATAATCAACACTGACACCTCTATGATTAACCATCTGTAAACAGGAGTGAGATGCGAACAAGGACACAATTAACACCTCCCACAATGCTCTGGCATAAACGCTTCTTTCATAGAGTCACATCCCATACTGTTTGATAACAGTAAACTGTGAGAGGAGAGGAAATGTGCTTTACAAAAATAGACTATCTATCCATCCATCTATCCTTATCCACTAAGTTAGCTTTGACAAATACCAATTCAGCTCCTCTGTTGTTCTGAAGAATGACCAAATGAAAATGAAAAATACATGGTGTCTACATGATTTGCAGGTCTTTAACAAGAGGTTGGAAGAAACTTTTGTTATTTTATTGGCTGTTTTACACAGTACAACAGAAAGCCAGAGGTGAAAAAGCAAACTTGGCACTTTACAGCCATTAAAAACACTGGCTGTTGTTTTCAAGTGTACTTTAAGACCTGGACTGGCGCTCGTCCTCTTGGCAAGTTTACATAGAGGCCTGGAACCACCAGGAGACCCCTTGTTCTCAGAGAGGATTTATTTATTATGAAACACAATGCCGCATTGCATTCCTTCCCTTGAAAGTTATGTGTTTAGACCCTTTTTACGTATCCTTCAAACCAATCAAACTGAACATGGTTGTTTGACATACTTGATACAAAAAACATTGCTCTGTGCATGCAATCTGAGGTGGAGTGATAGAGTGCAATTATAGACTACTTTGGGCTTTAGGGCATTAACTTCCAACAAACACACATTTCTAAATGTTTGTCTTGGAGTGTTTCATTTAAACTGTCTTTTAAATCTTAAATGAACAAAAAAAGAAAGAAAAAATCTCCACATTCACTCTTGAAATGACATTGCCATTTAATGTTAATCATGCAACAAAAGAAAATGATAAAATTATTCACTAATAATAGTAACTTTATGATGGTATGTTATATTATATTATATCATATTGTACTATATTATATTAGCTGCACGGTGGCGCAGTGGGTAGCACGTTTGCCTCACAGCAAGAAGGTCACTGGTTTGAACCCAGGGCTGGGTCAGTTGGTGTTTCTGTGTGAGGTTTGCATGTTGTCCCTGTGTTGGTGTGGGTTTCCTCTAGGTGCTCCAGTTTCCCCCCACAGTCCAAAAACATCGTACAGGTGAATTGGGTAAGCTAAAATGGTCTGTAGTGTATGTGTGTGTATGGATGTTTCTCAGTGATGGGTTGCAGCTGGAAGGGTATTATATTATGTTATGTTATGTTATATTATATTATATTATGTTATATTATATTATATTATATTATATTATATTATATTATATTATATTATATTATATTATATTATATTATATTATATTAGTCTTAATATATATCTTAGTTCCCAGTCAGCTAGTATTTTTGGTAGCCTTTATTTAATTTGTATATTTTTTATTTGTTAAAGATTTGTGTTTTATATATATATATATATATATATATATATATATATA
>CAIGQZ010032266.1:3923417-3942106 GCA_903798205.1 Danio tinwini | reverse complement strand
AGACAGACAGACAGACAGACAGACAGACAGACAGACAGACAGACAGATAGATAGATAGATAGATAGATAGATAGATATTATCAATTGTACATGTTGACAATACAATTATTTCTACGCTTTTAAATGTAGAAACGGCAAAATGGTGCAACTATTGTCAGTCTCACACTCGAGTTGGAACTTTATCATGTCGTGCTCCACGGCGGTTGCAATTTGTCGTAATTGACGACCTTCTCATCAATAAGGCACTATCAGATTGGAGGTTTTTGGATACCAGAAATATAGACTTTATTTTTACATAATAAAGCCTGAGAAAGTGCAGAGCAGACCTTAGAAGTCTGATTCTGAAGTTTCTCCTGGACAATTTCTTTTTTCTCTGTGTTTCACACAATCTTTATACAGATTCTCTGACACTCTGACACACCCCTAGGTGTCTCCTGACCATCATTGGAGATGTTTTTACTCTAGGTGGTTCTGTTATTTTTGGCTCTCAGCCCACTAGCTCATGTCAACGTAAGCAACTCTTTTGACAACAGAGATGACCTTCATAGATGCAACATGCAAAATAACTAAGTGGTTACATACATTGTCATAATGGCATAATAACCTCATAATATGTTACTCTCCTGAATATTTCTTACACATATTCAATTCAATTAATCTTTATTTGTATAGCACTTATACAATGTAGATTGTGTCAAAGCAGCTTCACAGGAAGTTTATAGTGAATTGAAACAGTGTCAGTTCAGTTTTCAGTGTTTAAGTTCAGTTTAGTTTAGCTCAGTTCAGTGTGGTTTAATAATCACTACTGAGAGTCCAAACACTGAGGAGCAATTCCATTCATAACTTCATATATGTATTTAACATCAGTGCTTTACATATTCAGTCAGTTATAAGTTAGAATCAGTATAGCTCATCGCAGGCTAGGTAGAGTGGTTTCTCATCTTTCAGACATACCTAAAAGTATTTTACCCACTGGCATGTAACTGCTTTTCACTTAGAAAATACTTCACAATAAAAGAATAAAATCTTCTTCAATCACAGCTCACTATTTGATGATGCCTGGTGGTTATATATATAAACATATTGGAGTTTACAGCTAACAATTCTGACCGAGCTTTCTAAATGTTACAATATAACAGTAGTATTCTGCATGCTACATAATGTAACATGCAGATCAGAAATTGCACTAGACAAACTACGTACATTCAGCATAGTTTTTTTTTTTTCAGAACAGAGCACTTAAACTGCAAGAGACTACATGCAAACTATATAAGCTATCAGCTGCAATTTATTCCTACTGATTTTTCTCAATAGTGTCTGCAGAGATGTTGTCTTGAAAAATGATGCCATTATATATCTGGAAACTATTCCACTACAGCCTCTTAACATATAACTCAAGGCATCCACCTTCTGACTCGCTGTGCATGAATCACAGGCTCCAGTCTCTCCAAGCACACAATGTGCAGTGAAACCATCTTATAGTTTCAAGCAGAGGATAAATTCTGGAGAAGAAAATGTGTGCAGTCGACTCAAAGCTGATGAGTCAGCCCTGGTCTTCTTATGCGGTGTGTTTAAGAGGGCCATTACAGAGGGGCTGCAAATCCCCATAAGGCACAATTACCTGAATGAGCTGATTTATCTCTGCTCATCACAGACTATTATTCCTTGAAACCAAGAGTCCTAGCCAGGCGAGAAAGGCGTTGTATGGAAAAGAGCAGCCGATAGGTTTGTTTATGGGGAAAGTGCTACTGTATTTGTAATGGGTGGATGTGGCTGCACTGGACATTCGGCTCTGTGTGAATACTTCATAAATATCAAGCTAAACAAGCTACATGCTCGTTTAAGTGCTCGTTCGCATTTTTGGACAGCACTATTGTGGCAAACACGCTGTGGCTTTGATATGCCTTCACAGCATTGCACGCTTTGCTCACCTGCAAGCGAATTTAATGAGGCCATTACAGTAAAGAGCGGACATCTCTGTTGTGAAGAGAGGTATTCGTGGAAGTAAGATGAAACTGCTGTATCACAGCAATTATTTGTAACCTTTGGATATTGCTTGTGTGAAGCCTGGCATCAAACCAAAGTAATCAGTAAAAGTCTGTAAGTGTTCATTGTTTGCTTTTGGTTTAACATCCCAGCATCACGTCTGAAAAGCAAGCTGAAATGACACTGAAAAGGCGCTTTATTGTATGAATTAATGGTCATGCTGAGCTTTGTTAATATTTAATCAGCATTTCATACTGAGAGAGTAAAAATTTTGTTTTTATTTTTTCAATTAAAAAGCTGAAGAATCTCACATCCTAGTTACAAAAAGTAAATGCCCTTAACGTTATTGCAAAACACTGTGTCTACAACAACCGCTACACTGACCTTGGCAAGACAGGTGCATCATGTTTCTCTTGCCTTGAATTTAAAATGGAGAAATTTACATGCATATCTGAACACTCTAAAAAAAAATAACCGAAAAGCTGATGGGTGTAACTTGCATCATAAAATAAAGCATGATGTACATGAATCTGCTCGTAATAATTGCTAGAGGTCATTAAATTTACAACAAAGGCAGAAAGGAACAGAAAGAATGAACGGACGGATTGAAGAACAGACTTGGAAGGCCAGACCAGGTGTGACGCAAAGAGCTCAGGGTGTAAGAGTTTTTTTTTTCTTCTTCTGTCTTTTTCTTTGACAGAAACAAGACAAAACACGGGGCTCGTAGGGGCCCTTTGTGTCTCGACGGGTAAATGCTTCTGCTCTTTGAAGCAGCTCTACCTTTCAGGTGTTCATTATCCCTCAAAACAAATAGCTCCTTTACACGGACGTTTCTCATTTGTTTAAGACAATATCGTGTAATTAAAATCTAATCAGAGAAAGGAGGGAATCCATGAATATTTAAATCTGTTTGGCTTCTGAATCTTAATGAAATGGTAATTTATGATTGCTCCGGGCTTAATTCTAGCCAGGGAGCAAATTAACTGGATTTCCAGAGATTCCCTTAAGAAACTCACTCTTTTTTCCGCATTGAGTGTGCTTAACATATGGAAATATGTTTAAAACATCTATTTAAAGCCTAGACAAATAAACCATATGTGAAAGTACTTGTTAATAGGAGCTGAAATATAGGCATTTGTTTTTTGTTTTAACATCAGTGACATCATGGTCTGAACAGACTGAATTGAAGATTTGACATGAAAGTGCCTCAACATGAAGAGCTTTTGACAAACGCTTCATCTGATAAAAGATAGGTGAGAATACCTGATATGAAATGAAATCTGTTTTCATCATTGCAGCTTAGTTTGACTGTAACATTGTAGAAAATATCAAAAACAAGGCTTTCAAATGTGGATGCAGAGACTTGAGACATCAAAGAGTTATCTGACAGCCTTCTCAAAGGTGACAGAACATCCCGTAAAAGCAGACTGACCACAGAAGCAATTACTGCAAGCCAAGTTTTTATGTTCCCATGAGCTGCTAATTGGAATTATCATGGTCTAAAAGATTTTTCTTCCAATTACATCATTTTCATTCAAATGTGGTTTAGAAATTTTACTATCCTTTTAAAGTAATTTTCAAGATCCTGACTCTTAAATAACACACATGTATTATAGATCTTTTGATATGTTTATGTATACATGTTTATATATACAGTGCATCCAAAATGTATACTTATTTCCTCAGAATTCTACACACAATACCCCATAATGACAATAAGAAAAAAAATGTTTTTTAAATTGTTGCAAATTTATTAAAAAGGACTCTCAGACCATAAGAAACAAAATTCTCCAGTGTGATGAGACTGAAATTGAACTCTGGAGTGAATGCCAGGCGTTACGTTGAGAGAAAACCAGGCACCGCTCATCTGCAGGCTAATACCCTCCTACTGTGAAGCATAATGGTGGCAGCATTATGTTGTGGGGATGTTTTTCAGCAGCAGGAACTGGAAGACTAGTCAGGATAGAGGAAAAGATGAATGCAGCAATGTACAGAGACATTCTGAATGAAAACCTGCTTCAGAGTTCTCTTGACCTCAGACTGGGGAGACGGTTCATCTTCCAGCATGACAATGAACCAAAGCACACTTCCAAAATATCAATGGAGTGGCTTCACAACAACTCAGTGAATGTCCTTGAGTGGCCCAGCCAGAGCCCAGACCTAAATCCTATTAAACATCTCTGGAGAGATCTGAAAATGGCTGTACACCATCGCTTCCCATCCAACCTGATAGAGCTTGAGAGGTACTGCAAAGAGGAATGGGCAAATATTCCCAAAGACAGGTGTGCCAAGCTTGTGGCATCATATTCAAAAATACTTGAGGCTGTAATTGCCGCCATAGGTGCATCATAAAGTATTGAGCAAACACTGTGAATACTTATGTACATGTGATTTTTCAGGTTTTTAATTTTTAATAAATTTGCTAAAAATTAAAAAAAAAAAGTTTTTTCACATTGTCATTATGGGGTATTGTGTGTTGAATTCTGAGGAAATAAATAAATTTGATCCATTTTGGAATAAGGTTGTAACATTTTGCTCACCCTCCTTTGTTTATGTTGAATTATTTTACTTTAAAGACCAGGAAAATGACTTATTCTTTGCCATAAAAGTGATATTACTAAACACACATTGGAGCTTAATAAAAATACAAATTTTATAGGAAAATTTCATATATATGTATATACATACATACACATACATGTCCCACTGTGTGTTTCTTTTTTTGCACCTTTAAAATGTTTTGGGTTCTATGAACATGATCACCATTTACTCATCTTGAAAATGACAAAAACACTATATTATACATGCCATGCCAGGTAGATTGTGATGTCACTTTGTCGAGAGTCTCTGTATGATGTTGTTTTGTTGTCAAACGCTCACTAATGCTTATAGGTTAAGCATCTAATACACACATATGAGCGCTACCAATATTATTACAAATTTGCATTTTTGTCATTTACACTGAGATAACAAAATTTGCACTTTGAATCGTTTTTTGAAGTTTGATAATCATATTAGTTTATCCGCATAAGCTATGATTCTATCACTGCTTGTTCACTTTGGCTCCAGAGATTCTGTATTATATAAGATGAATAATAGCATCCCCTACTGTAAAACACTAAGATGATTTCAGTCATTGACAGGAATAAAGGTAAAATATTTCTAGTGCCCAGTGAAGATTAACAATAGCCCTGTTTAGCAAAATGTTGACAGTGTTCACATCATGTCAATCAATACTGTAAAAAGGTATACTGGTACTCAACCAATCCTACACAGGTTTGGTAGATGGAAGTAGCAGAGGTGTAGCTGTTAGGTGGGCCACTACTGACCTAAGCTGGTCAACCAACTCATAATCATGGTAAAACCTTAATGTAAGTGTTCTATTATTAAATTCTCTATTAGATAAAATGTAACATTTAAAACATAAATATGGAGCTTCAATACTTTGTAAAATGCAGTCAGTTGACTTTAGTTAAAAAAAGAGCTTTTAAAAAGCCCCTATAACACATTGAAAAGGGTCATATTTCGGTTTTATGGGTCTCCAACAACATACTATGTATGCAAGGTAAAAAAACACGTTCATGGTCTTATAATGGTCTTATGCATTTATTTTTACCTAATTATCCCAGCGACTCCCATATGAATCGTTCAGCGATTAATTTGTTCCCAAACCCCTGCTTAGCACAAAGCTAATCTGCGCTGATTGGACCGATGACAGCCTGTTGCCATTGGTCGACAGCGTTCAGCGCGAGACAGTAAAATGCCCAGCCAGTTTATCAAGCCCCCGGGTCACCAACATTGGTATAGGATCCGATCACAGCGGACACCCGAAACAAGCTTCAAAGTAAACTTACTAACACCACAGTAAACAATACCCGGTTCTCAACAGTGTTATTCAGACATCTCAGCGCCGAAAGCAGTGCAGTTAAACACTAGCATATGTATGACACACATTCAGTTTTAATCCACACAGCAGCAAAAGCTGAACTATTCTGGACCTTGACCGCTGCACGGGTGCAGGATCAGCTAACGGTGGCCATAGCAATGACAAATGGCAGTGGAACGAGCTCACGAAAGCATTTAAAATCTGTAAACAAAGCAACACGCGCCGCGTTTACAATGTTGCATTAGATGCGATATGAGAAAATAAAGAGTTAACAGGATACAGTACACACGGTAACTAGTAACAAAACATGTAGATCATTTCTATTTCCAATCATTGCTGTGGCACCTCATCCGTGAACAGCTGTATGTTTTAAGGGCTTACCTGTACTCTGCTTTTCTAAACGATCACATCCCCAGCCGGGAGGTTGTAGCATCCTCTGTCCTTTGACAAGCTATCTCTGCGGGCTCCCGCTCTCCATTTGCAAGCCTTTTCAGTGGTGCTCACCAGCCCGAAGCCCAGCATTCAGCAGCCTGCCGGTGTACCTAATATTTTGTCCTTATTTTGCCTGCACCCCTGGTGTCTTGTCTGTCCATTACAAGATGGAGGCAGAAACTCATGCATGAGCTATGTAGTGATAGATCACCTATTGTAAGCGTGCAGATTTCTGAACGACTCCTTTCCCCTTACACTTCCAATAATATCCAGGTAAACACAGCGTCTTCATGAGCGTCTTGCTGCTTTGTTAGTGGGCGGGGCCGCAGGTTTGAATTTTGCCGGGTCTGCGTGCGCAACCATTATGTTTCGTAACGACGTCACGTCGAAACGGCTGAAGAATCGTTATCAAGATGATTCATTTAAACCACTATGAGTCGACTCTTTTATAGATGAATCAATAGTTTTAAAAATTGTGCACTTTCAGATTTAAGCTTTAGCTGGATATTTCACTTCACTAAGAGCTGTGTTATACACTACATGGAAGGTCATTTTTAAAAACTCATAATAGGAGCTCTTTAAAGCAACTAACAGATATTGCTTTAAGGAACTAAATAAACCATGTGCATAACTATAAAAATTTACTCAATTTTTTAAGTAATGTCAACTTGCTGATTTTTACAGGGAAGATGAACCTTAAATGGCAAATATAATAGTGGGACAGTTAGTAAAACTATGTAGAGGTGATTAAAGCAGTGTCAAACATGTATTTGATATATGAATCTTGTTTAAGAATCTCTCATATTTGAAAAAAAGTGAGACCGCACTTGTTTTTTTAATCTGTAATAATTCAGAAATAAATGTGAGCATGCATTTTCTATAGACACCAATTCTATGTTAGTTATTGAAGCAATAAATGAATACATTTTTTAAATTTAAGTGGCTAATTTACATTCTGGCATTTAGGTTTTGTGTTGCCGGCGTTCTCCCTTTATCGCTGTTCACAAATTACCTCACGTTAAGATTAAAAAGAGAACTTTTGATTTTGTTCTGTGCTCAGTATAAGCAGTTTAGCTTTTTCAGTTGCAGAATTTTGTAGCTATATATCTTATATATATATCTTATATTAAAAATATATATGTATATATACTGAGTAGTAGAATGCATCAATGGAAAACAAGCTTTTGGAACCAGCTGGCATTTTTATTTTTCTGCAGGTGAAAATAATTCAAAAAGGTTTAATTAACTGCTTGATCTATTGCACAACTTCACTTAAATTAAAATACAAATGTGTTTAAAATTATATAAAAATCATCTTGACTTCATCACTAAGTAAAAGAAAAGCATTATAAAATTAAAAGTTCTCAACTTTTCAGTTGAAAGTGTGGAAGACATCCCAAAATAACCCACAATCACTTTGACAAGAGTACAGTACACAAGCAATCAAAGCAAGCGTATCATGTTCTCTCCTCACATGTTAATGATTCATTTTAAACAAGGTGTGAAATCTGATTAAAATCACATGAGAAAAAACTGAGGGTTGTCAAAAGGAGACCCACTCGTGATGGTCAGACTGTGAAATTGTGGCCCCGGGTTTTCCAGCAGTGTGAAAGCTTCTCTTTAGAGGCACCGCAAAAGGTCTTGAACTTTCAAGTGTGGCAGATCTCAAACAGTGATGGGCTATTATCACATCTTCCAGCAAGATCACACTGAAATCACACTTAAATTAAACAAGACTATTTAGATAAGCATGAAGGCTGAAAGGACAATAACAAGACCCTGGGCTGTTCCATACATTCCAAATTATTTTCAAACTTAAAACTACTTTGTGTGCTTTAATATAATATAATATAATATAATATAATATAATATAATATAATATAATATAATATAATATAATATAATATAATATAATATAATATAATATAATAATTAAGTGGCACAATTATCAGGACCAATTTCAAAGGAGTCTCTTCTGCTCACCAAGACTGCATTTATTTCATGCAGTAAAATAATTTTTTTGTGCTTTGAGAATTATTAAAAAAGTAATTAAATGAATCTGTTTGAGCAATCAATACTCACGTCACACGATCCTTCTGAAATCATTCTAGAATGCAGCTAAAGAAACACAAGTACCTTGAAAACAGTCATGCTGCTTAAATTTAATGAGAAACATTTTTCTCTGTATTCTGCTAAATAAAAGAACATTTATGTGTTATAGTAAAGGCACGATTGTAATAATATAGTAATGTTGAAAGTTATTAGTTGACATTCAATCAACTAAATCTAGCCTTATTCATTTTTATAAAAAAAAATTGCTCTGACGTCAAACTTTTGAACAGCAGCATCACACACCCAGAGAAAAAACTGAATATAATCAGAAGTCCAAGCTTTCACTATTATCTGCCAGTCTGTGCTTATTTTGCTTTTCCATTGATGCACTGATGTAACTAAGTGTTTATTTTACATCTATTCATGTTGCTTCTGGCCATTTCTGTGTGTCCATTGTCTGTCGGCACTGCTACAATAGCTTTGTTTATCTTTCCATCCTCCTCATTTAGCAGACCCTCCGAGCTGTCCGATAACACCTCTAGTTCAAACAACACTGTGACAGTCTGTTCAGCAGCACTAAATACTGAATTAAACACTTTAATCCAGTCTGTTAAAACCTTTTTGAAAATGCATTAATGTATTTTAATTCAAATGTGGTACTCTGCAAGTGTTGTGCACTTCTCAAACCACTTTAAATTTAAATTCAGGAGCAGATCTGCTGTGCCAAGTCATTACCAGACCCGCACTGCAGCATCGCCTAAAAGAGCACATATAATAACAGTTGGGGGAGGATCCACGTGTATGAAATATTTATGTACTTAAAAGAGTGCTGTCAAAATAAAAAGCAGCATAAAGACAGATACACAAGAAACAAGAGAAGGAGAAAGGGAAAGTGTTCTGCTCTGTGAGACATGAATCGTAAGAGACTTGAAGGCAGATTTCTTTGAGGTGGAAAGTACAACAGTGCCCTCCTCTGAGAAAAGCAAGGAAAAGTAGAAAAGAAATGGAGATTCATCTGTAGTTAATATTCTAGCATCATCTACTGTTTTTTCCAATGCATGTCTTCTGGGATACTTGACAAGATACTGAAGGAGTTTCAAATTTAGTCCGACCATATTTAATTTGTAACAAGAACGAAAAAAGGCCATGAGGGACAGACATACGGTGTGTTTAGCAGATTATTGTTTAGTTTACAGATTGTTCTGATGCACTTGTTTGAAGAATATGGGAAAACATACAGAAGTTGTGAGTAATAAGAGACATAAATGTTGTAAAAGTACCTTACTGCTCCGCTTTTGTCTATTAAAAAAAATCAATATGGAGCCTACCCTGAAGGACTGACAGGCTTTTTCACAGCTCATTTTGAAATTTGGAGCATGTCTGTGGTTAAAATTACACAGGTTTGGCACAATATGATGACAGAAACTCCATTTTAAGGGAGATTAGCTAGCCATTTAACATGGCTTGAGCAAACACAAAACAACAGGATAACGGCCTCTTGTAACAATAATCTTCCAACTAGGCCCTCTGGTGGTTGGAACAAAAACTACCTGTGATTAAATATTGAAAAAAAACAAACTGACAAGGTTAACAGCATAAATTAAATTTTAAAATATCTATATACTGTCTATAAATTGTCAACAAACACAACTATCCCTCAATGCTATTGTTGGTCATTTAAAAAAAAAAAGGAATGTGTACTTACTGTCCTGCTGTTTCTCTTTCAGCACTGAATTATGCCTCTTGTAACCCTTTTTCTCCAACAAAATATTGTGAGCTTCAAGTGAAAACAGATTCTTCCAGTGTAAATCAATATTAAATGAATGAAAATTTATGAAATCTCTTTCCCTTTTATAGAGGGACTCAGAGGTTTGTAAACATAGATGAAAGCTGAGGGAATCTGAAGGCCAGCGTTGTTTAAACAGCCACTTTTATTTCAGCGTCATTGGAGATTTTGGTGAATAATCACCTATAAAGGCCAGAATATGAGAAATGATGGTAATGTGAGAGGCGTTCAGGAACAAATAAGCAGCGGCGCGAGGCAGCGCTATTCCTGGATCTGCAGGCCATGCTTTTACTGGCAGCAGCAGCTCAAACTCGCCGCAGACACATATCATCTCATCTCTTCTCATCTCATCTCTGAGTGACGAGAAACAACTGGTTTCAGGTGTCTAATGAGCTGCGGACGGTTTGCACTTGCCCTTTACAAAAAAAAAAAAAAAGGAATGGGGTGGATTGGTGGGGGATATTAATTGGGGTGTTTAGTCATTGTCTCACCGCAGTGAAATAAAATATTGGTTGGCAGATTTGACTACTTCCTCATGCTAGACGTCACATTCGTTGAACCATTTCTCACTGTTACAAATTTTATTCTAATAATGTTATAAGTATTTTTTTACTTTTTATAAAACCGTAGATAAAGTGTATGTGCTGTAAAGTATCTTCGCAAAGATTGCATTTGAATGGTTTTACAGGTCTGGCTGCTAAGGGCTTCGGCTTTCAAGCCTTTTACAATCACTGTAAAGTGATTTACAAGAATGATATCAAGAGTATTTAACTTTAATTTCCTTTAATCTCTTTTTTGTCATATCATTTTCATGAAATAATAATATTTTTTTATAATTATAATTTAAATTGTGTAATTACGATATCAATTATCATAAGATTGTTAATTTATATTAAACTTTACATTTAACTTCACATATACAGAAGTCCTTTTGAAGTGTTTATGAACTTATATATCACTACGGTAAGACTTTTTTTGATGGTCCCTATTGCACATTTTATTGACTAAAAGTTGCATTGCAGCTACATGCCAATTACTTGTCATTTGAGTATTAGTAGACTGTCTGCTTAATATGTGTTGATACCGCTCCTTTAACAGACATTAAACTGACTATAAGAAACTTTGCAAGTACATGTCAACTTACACTAACCCTAACCGTAATCTAACAGTCTACTTATAATCTATTGAGAATTAGTTGGCATGTACTGTAAATGAAATGTAACTAATATTTAACAAAACGGCACCATCAAAATAAAGTGATACTATCATTACATTAATGGTTCAGTTGATTGATTTGCATTGATATAGTCTGATATTGTCTTTCAACTGCCTTCTCAAACTTCCCATACAGCAGGATTTATTCCTGCCTTGTAGATTTGCATACCCTTTCGAGAATGTACTTTAATTAATGTGTTTGTTTGCAAGAACTAAAAACGTGGATTCTATAGTTTGCATGTGCTGTATGACTAGTCTAGAAACAAGTCATCCTTTTGCCTACACTTTTAATTAAATGGATAGTTCACTCAAATTTTATTTATCCACTATTTACGCACCCTTAAGTAGTTCTGAACCTCAAGTAGTTCTGAATGCGTTTCTTTTTTCTTTTGAACACAAAAGATATTTTGAAAAACTTAACCAGTTTCAATTAACTTCTATATTAGGAGAAACAAATTCTATTGAAGTCAGTGATAGCTGGTTTCCAACATCATCTTTTGTGTTTAAAAGAAGAAAGAAACTCAAATAGGTTTGTAACAAGTGAAGAGTAAGTAAATGATCACATAATTATCAGTTTAGGCTGAACTATTCCTTTAAGACATACTTCTTATACTGCTCACCCATATGATGCAGCCAAACTGACTCTCTTCGAGTATCATGTGATTTAGTTTTCTGCACGTGTCAGATTCTTCAGAGTTCTTGATGAAACCCTGGTGTCCACATGCTTCAGCTTTACTGATGATTTTCATGTAAATGTTGCTCTCAGCGGCGTGGACAGCATCTGTACATGGTGTCCACAGGTCATGTGATCTATATGCTAATGAAATAAGTTAATTAAACAGCCACCAATGTTGCTGAATTCTGCTTATATAACCCCTTTAAACGCCCTGATGAATTTAGTGTATTCATAACATTTTGAAGATAGAATCATTTGAAATTAAGAGAAACACTGACTAAATAAAAAAAGATACTTTTAACATACACAATAAATGTTTTAATAGCAATGTACAGAGACATCTTCAGCTGCAGATGAGCAGAATATATCTTTCCCCAGAGAACATGTAGATGTAATACCACAAGAAATCTGTCTTTTGGATGTCCTTTCCTCCAGCAACACCAGTGTACCTCACTTCAGCCAGATGCCTTTGTCCCCGACATCTTCATTATAACCTTCAGCGTACCTCTTTCCTGGGAGCTAAGGAGAGATTTTCATGTCACATTTTAGATTCTTTTAAGCTATAGTATGTGATAGCAAAACATATTACAATGAACTTAAAAGAAATGAACTGAAAACAAAATAAAACAGAAGACCAGACATGTAATCTATATCCATGAGCTTTTCTTACACATGTTCTCTTGGCTGAGGTAAAGCTCCATATGTTTTAGGGCGTCACTAATGGCCATGTAAAGTGCTTCTGACACCTATTGCAGAAGTCTATTGGACTACTGATTTTGTAATGCTCTTGACATTTCTGAATGTCCTTAGGTGACACACATGCTCTAAGAAAACACACAGTCATTGTTGAGACACTTGGAGAAACACTGCTTATGCTTGTGGACATACACCATTACTAGTAAGGCTGACAATATATTGGTTTTAGCATCAATGTCACATCGCAGGATATGAAATGTTGAATCTGGATTATAGTTTTTCATTTGCATTTGAAGCATGTGATTCTATTACGGTTTTAAACTGTACAGTTTGTAACTTTATTAATGATTACTTTTATTTAATTATTTATTCAACAAAGACTATGAAGTATTATTCTCCATTTGATTTTTCAATTACTGTATACTGTTTGACTCCTTGGAAAACAATAAAACATTGTTTATTTAATTTGTATATTTTTTCTTTATTAATTTTATCTATGCTTGCAGATCGTTAATTATATTTTATGCAAATGCACTTACAAACATAATCATCCCAATCAATCTAAAAATAGAAATTCTTTTCAATTAGAGATTTTCAAGTCAACTGGTGAAATTGTATTCATATATAACAAATTTTTTTCAAATTTTTCATTTTGTATAACAAAATATTGCAATGTAGGTTTTTCACTATTGTGCAGCCCTAATTACTAGTACATGAAGGTATCTGAAAAAAATAATAATTTAAACTGGATACATCATCACTGACACATTTAACGCATCACATCATCTGAAGTTGTGAAAAGCACCAGTTCTAAAACAACAAGCTGATATGTACAGTTTGAAGGCTTTTAATTCTTTACTGATGAAAACTAAGCTTGTTGATTAACTTTGCTTGCTTTCTATAGCTAACTTATTTATAATTTGAACAAACATTACACAATATATTTAATGCTGCCTAGTCAGCAACATTTTGAACACAACAGTATTAATGACAGTATTAAAATGCAAGACTAAATCTAAAAATTGCAATGAGGATTTTAAAAGCATACAGAAGCCATATCTGACATTGACAGGACAAAACAATCAATGCACGAAGTCTTGCAGTGTAAGGGTCACAGTCCTGCCACTGTTTCTATTTCATAATTAAATTAAATAGCTGCCAAAATTGATAAGGATAATCAGGGTTTTTTACTCATTGCTAAAGACTGTTTAAATGTAGTCACTACTGATAAAATAAACGAGAACAATTCGTTTTTAAAACAGTTCACACTTGAAAGGTGTGCTAGGACAGGACTAAAATTTGTTTTTAAACACATATGAATCACTACATGTAGCACAGTTTCAGCAGAGATCACATACCGATTTGAAAGCATAATACGTGGAATCTAACTCATGAGCACCAATTGTGATTTCTGGGATATAGCTGGGAAAGCTGGTCAGGCTGGTTACCCTCTGCTTGTCCTCCACCCTAATGAATGAGGGGAAAAGGTATGAAAAACAGATCTCTCAATCAGACGTGCAATCTCTGTCAAGTAAAAAAAGAAGTAAGGAATGAAAAAAGGCAACAATACTCACAACATTCGCATATGATGGAAAGAGACATCATTCTGATTCACCCAAGGGCCCTTCTGAAACTTGAGGCATTCAATATCCTCAACAACCTGCAAAAAAGCCAAATAGAGAAATAAGTCACATTTGCATGCCTAAGGTGCTCCATACACAGACTGGATCATTACCTTCTCGACATCCTGGGCTTCAACTGAACCATAAGTAAGAACCTCTGCCTCTTCACTGAAAATGAGATTTACCACACCATCAATGAAAACTTGTTGATATATTTTAATTATTTTAATAAACAACTGCTTTTTATAAATATTTAAGCAATTTTATGCTTACATTTCCAACATTAACTTGGTTGCTTTGGGACTGACCTGATTTTAGGGAGGAAGGTCTTCTTGTATGCAGTCTCAATGCTCTTCAGGTAGCTCAAAGGAACGTTCTGTAGGTATGGCTGTAGAGGTAAGGTTATAAGGATGAATTCACTGTCATCATTTTATAAACACCAGTTACTAAATTCATGAAATCTTTTATATCTAGTATTTAAGCAATTAAGTATTTACTAACACAGTTTTAGCAATAAAAAGAAACACTAAAATGAAAAAGGCATAAGCTGTTTCAGCTAATGTTTTGTGTAAATTATTTTCTAAATATTTAAACAATGTACAAAAACCTCCATGCAAACAAAGTTTTGAATACTTAACATGAACTATTATAAATGCTCATATTAAAATATAAATAAATACTAATTAAATAATTTTGATATGAAAAATTATAATACGCTAATTATGGCTAATCAAAAATATGTTAAAACCAGACATAAATTAATAGTTTGATGGTACTTGTGTGCTTATGAAAATGTTTTAAAGTAACATTTTTTTGTACATTAAAGTCCATGTGAAATAGAAATGTCAATGTTCATTTTACTAGCACCCATTGTTTTTCTTTGGGTGAACAATTAGTTTGTGCAGGTTAATCCGCTGAAAGAAAACTATTTTTTTGGAATCTTCAAATAAAGTCTGACCATTTCTTCTGCGTTTGGAGTGGTGGCCCTTCTCTGTTGACATCAGTTTGACGGCTTCAACTACAATATTCAAAACCACACCCTTCTTACCTTTAGTTTGCTACAAGGAAATGATGCGCCCTACTCAATACTCTTTTTTTTGTTGGAAGTACAAAAACATACTGAAACAAAAGTCTCAGCAACTTCTAGCTCACACAGCCTTAAATCAAGTGGCTAATTATTCTGGCCAACACTTAGTTTGTTTCTGTCCTCACACACCTTTCCTGATGCTTTGAGCTTCTTCTGGATCTCTTCAGCAGGTGAGTCCACGTAGATGACAAGATGAGGGGGCAGAAACTCACAGATACTGATACCCTTAATCTCATTATAGTGATTCACGCCTGCAGGATAACAACCAACACATACATTCTAACAAAACAGCTTTGATGTACATTCCAATATGACTCTTGTACTCTTTTATATCATTTTACATTATGAAATTCACACACTATCACTCACACTGCTTGCGGATGTAGCCTTCTTTGAACATGGCCTCCAAAAATACAATGTCACTAAAAGGAGATCGTTCCAGAATAACTCCCTGTCCTGAAAGAAAGATATTAAAGAGAAACCACCTAAGTATAATGGTGTTCTCAAAACTTGCTTCGTAAAGTAAAAAAGACTTAATTCTTAATTGCAACATCAATCTACATCTCCATGTAATACAAGTAAACAGACAATAAGTGTGCTTAGGTAACCTGTCGTGAGCAGATGTTCAACAGCATCAGAGTACTGCAGAAGCCTCATGAGGTACATCCAAGCCTGCAAGCGGTACGAGTTTCCATCACTGGCTTTGGGCTCCAAATAGAACTTCTCCAGAGAGCAGTTCCCATTAAAAGCCTGATCTAAAGGAACTTTCTCCTTTGTCATTTTGTCCACATAGTGAGTGTCTGGCTCGGGCATGTACAGCATTCCTGAAGAGACAAACATTGAATATTCACTAAACATTTACGGAGTTAATACAAATAATATCTCACTACAGTAAAGATGATCTTTATGAAGTTTAAATGAAACATTAGAGAAGGGAAGAGGAAACTGTGATTTGAGTGATTTTAAATGTGGCTGCTGGTGCCAGATGGGCTGGTCCGAGTATTTTACAAATACAGAAAAGCAAAGAAAATACAGCAGCATAAGAACACACTGAATACAGGATATAATTCACACAGGCTTAAATATGAAAGAGGTTGCAAATCTGAATGCTGGAACTTAGTATACACAATATGCATTTGGCTTACAGTGTGCATTTATCATAGTATTGTCTTGGCGAATCCCATATAAGACTTATTCTTATATACCGGTGGGGACTCTCATATACGTAATTATGTTTTTATTGTACAAGCTGTATTTTCTGTCCTCTAAACTCAATCTTCACAGAAAACTCTGCATTTTTACATTTTTTAAATACCCCATTCTGTGTGATTTAGAAGAATGTTTAACCAATGGGACCTCAAATTAGGTCCTCACGGTAACATGCTCTCACGAGACTGTGTGCACGGGGAAATGAAAACAAAAACAAGCAAACACCAAACACAAACACACACACACAAAGCGAGTTATAAACGATCTTACCTAGTTTTTCAGCCAATTCTTGTGCAAGTACTCCTTTTCCAGACGCCAAGTTGCCATCAATGGAAATGATTTTGCTGTTTTCCTTGAAGCGGGAGCTTGTCCTCTCACCCATAACATAAGCCAACCATCCATAACGCAGGTTTTGGACAGCACTTGTGTGGATTTTAGCCTTTAAAATATATTTTAAAAATCTTGTTATTCTTCTCTATCAGGATGTGGTAGTCTGAGGACGTCAAATGCTGTACAGTAAGTTATATCTATATATCTAAGTTATATCATTGATGATTTCTGACATTGTTAGAGCCTCTTCTGACAGAACTACAGCCAGTCGCAAACACTCATTTATTGATAAACATATTGTTCATATCTAATGGAATGTGAATGGACGTTTATATAATCGTTACAATGATTAAGTGAAGAAATAGACAGATACATTCATGTGACAGCACAAAGTGGTTTCCACAGCTAAAGTTCTGCTGTTGTCCTTCAGTCTGAACTACATTAGGCCCAACATAAACGATTAAGCTTTCGCCTGGATAATAGAGGCTGTGTATCAATCTTACCGTTTGCATAGGCGACACAGGTTTCCAAGCTGCTGCACCCGTAGGCACAACTAGCCGAAATAACCGCAACGCCATAGCGAAACTTCAAGATCTCTAGCAAATCTGATGATCCTCAATGTCGCCGAAGGATCTCGCGTCGCGGGAGATGTGCGTCATCGGTGCGACATGTGGTTGTTTCATATGACAAAAGCCTTCGAAAAATAAAACAAAAATAAAATAAAATATACATTCTTTAATAAATACAAAATGTTCAGTACGTTCAAATATTTGGAACATTACAATAACATGCAATGGATAAAGTCAGTTATATATATATATATATATATATATATATATATATATGGGTTCAGGGTTATTCATTCCTTCATTCAATTTTTTTTCGGCTTAGTCCCTTTATTTGTCAGGGGTTGCCACAGCGGAATAAACCACCAACTTATCCGACATATGTTTTACACAGCGGATGCCCTTCCAGCTGCAACCCATCACTGGGAAACACCCATATTTTCTCTTTCACACACATACGCTACCAATGACTGTATAACACTACGGACAATTTAGCTCACCCAAGGTTCAGGGTTATATATTTGTTTTAATATTAATTATATTGCATATTATGAACATACTGAATAAAACTTCAATTACAGAATAAAACGTTACTCAAACTAATTAAAAAAGCGAATTTACTCTCAAAAGACTGATAAGAGCAAAATAAACAGCAGACCAAATCATGACATTCTGATTCATGTAGAGTAGTAAATAAATAATAATATTATCAGAAAAATAATACTGGTTTGAGGCATACTATAAATATTTCAAGCTATTTTGTTCCTAAAACCAACAAAAAAGTGAAACTGCAACTGCAGTTAAAATTGGGGTAGGGCTGATTTTTCCAGAGAGAAAAAAAGTACAGAATGGTGGTCACACCAAATGTTGACATAATTTAGTTATAAGAAGATGATTCATAATTGTTTTTTTTAAAAAAACATCCTCAGGCTTTGCAGGAAAGTTATTGAAGTATATTGTAGATCTTTTCTTCATTTTCTTTAAAAAGTAGGCCTACTTAATTGTTCTAGACAGTAATTTTGGGACACAGCACGTGTGTTTGGTCAGTTGTGAGAGGTGCAGAGGATTCATTTTGGTTGGTTCTTAAATAAAAAACGATTGTGTGTGTGTGTGTGTGTGTGTGTGTGTGTGTGTGTGTGTGTGTGT